>VWZG01011332.1:153551-184359 GCA_013396735.1 Grallaria varia
GCTGCGCCCCGCCGGAGCCGCGCCGGGCCCGCGCCGCCCGGGCCCCCCCGCCCTGCGCAGGCTCCTCGCCGCGGAGAAAATGGCGGCGCGAAGAGGCCGCGGAGCGTGAGGGGAGCGCGGCCTTCGGGCGGGGGCGGCACCGCCGGGACCCCCGGCCGGGTCAGGGGGACGGGCCGAGCGGCCGCCGCGGAACGGCGCCTTCTGTGCTGCCCCTTCGAGCCGGTTAAACGAGCGTGCCCTTTCTTTAGAGAGGAGTTTTTAAGGTTGTGAAGTGTATTCACAGGAAAACGAAGTTGGGCCTCGTTCTCACGTTGATGTCTGATTTTTAATATTGAGTTTTTCTTCTCTGTTACAGCTGTGCTGCATTTTCTGCAGAGACCATTAAACCTACCCAGGGTCTATTTATTTTCGGCTTTTTATTCCATTAATTGAAAGGACCTTATTTTTGGTTTTTTTTCCGTGATATTTTTAAAACCTGTTTAAATTGTCAATATTCACTCACTTGTTCTTTTCAGTTTCAGCAACTGGGATGCTTTTAAAACATGGCACACACGTAGCCCCTTAGACCAGTGTTGTGTTAATGTAATACCTTGAGAAAAATGAAATCTACGCTTGTTGTACTACAGTTGCTATGAAGTTTGCAAATCAAGTTGTTGTAATTGACAGCACAATTGCTGGGGCTGAAAACACTGAATTAGAAATCTGATATTCTTTTCAACTGGTCTGCGAAGGTGACATTTTGTGAAAAAAGCAACGTGGCACTGAAGTGGGGCTGTGAACAGTGTTCTGGCTTTAGTTAGGTTCAGAAGGAGCCGGAGTTTTTGTGAAATGACAGAAGAGCAGCAGAGCAGAAGTTTGGACTCCCTGTCTCAAGAAAGCTTCTATTAATAGGTCTTTCAGTTCTTCACACTTCTGTGAAGTTTCAGTGCAAACTGGTTTGTCTCAGTCTTTACATTCTGTAGCCCTTGTGCTCTATCCTATCTGGTTCTTTTTGCTGCTTGCCACGTGTTGTAAACAGGGTGCAGAAAACTTCCTCACAACGAAAGAACTGAAAAAAAAACCCCAAAAATAACATTAAATTGTTGAATGAATTGTGTGTGTTGTGAGCCACACACTGGACTGTGAATATCATAAAAAGTTTTAAAACAGGCTTAATCCTGGTAAGTGCCTGTGCCACTGTCAGTCTTTAGGGTTCCCATGTTCTGGAATAGCAAATGGGAATGTCAGTAGTTTGTTCCCTTTCAATGTCTGATGACTTTGCAGCATGTTATGTTGCTAATTCTAGATGCTTTCTCATCAGAGTGGTTGGGGACCTTAGAATTTGAGAGGTTTTCTTATTTCTTATAATTTGATTTCTTTACAGCTTCTGTTATTGCTGGTGCTGAACCCCTTCCTCCAGGCATAAGGAATTACCTGTAGAAATTCCTTGTTTTCTGTCAGTCATGTTGGTTTCATGAATAAAATTCCCAAACTGTGGGTTTGTTCTGAATCCTTAACAGCCTGTCAGGGTTTGGTTGTAGCTCTGCACTTATTCCTGGCTGGTTCTGTTTACTTCTCTACAAGTAAATTTTCCAGAAGTGGACTGCCAGGCCTTGTCCTTCCAAATGAGTTAAACTGCAGTTTCTGTCTGTGAAAGTGGAATGAGTTGGTGAACTTTTAACAGAGCAGGATCAATAAAAGAGTATTCTTTGTACTCTGCTGGCTCCCAGGGGGCTGGTTTGCCCCAGAGAAGTTACCCAAAGGTTTCAGAGATGTCACTGTAAGCAAATAGGACATTTTTGTTCTTGGACAGAACAAAAAGACTTTATTCCTTCAGAGATATTTGTGCATTCCAGCACAAACCATTTTCCTGGCAGTTTGAGACTCCTGTACTTTAATTTGTGAGCAGTGTGCCGGGGTGGGCTTATGATTGGGGTGTCTCTCTGGGCTCAGGTGCTGCTCACCCCAAAATCCTCAGCAGGAGGCAAAGGCTGTTGTGCTAAAGGTACCTGGAAAGACTAATTTTGCCTGAAATGAAAAAAAAAAAAGTCTTGCAGAATGGTTTCACTGGTGCTGCTGTGCTCTGTCCAGTGCAGATTTGTGGGGAAATATTCCTTGGAGGTGGTTGAATGTTCCAGAGGCTGAAACTGTTGTTTTCTGTGCTCCAGGGAACCAGTGCGGAGCAGGACAATCGCTTCAGCAACAAGCAGAAGAAGCTGTTGAAGCAGTTGAAATTTGCGGAATGCTTAGAAAAGAAGGTAAGTGGACTGGGGGAGATAGGATGTAAGACATACCAATCAAAGAGAATTTCCAGTGGATTAATTTGGTATCAGGTGGAACATACGGGAATGTGAGGAATGTCTTCCCTGAAACCATACTGACGGATATTTGGAACGTCCTGTGGAGCATCACAGATAGAGCAGTGATATCCATGACTTGGTTACAATACTAAATATACCTTCAAAAGAAGTCAGTTTTCCAACATATATGAACAATTTGGAATTCTAGGCATCCTCAAATATAGCTGCCCGACACCCTTTTTTTGGGGTGGTGATTTTTTGTTGTTGTTTTTTCAGGTTTTCTAGGATAGTGTGCTGGAAAAGCATTGTGGTTGTGGTGAAGTTGATGTGGTGACACAGAGCAGAACAGCAGGAACAGTTCAGGGTTCTTTGCTTAGCTGTGGTGATTTGCCCTGTGCAATTCCCTGGTATTGCAGGGGAGGGAGCATCCCTCCCGTGGTGGTTGGGATGCTCCTAGGGCAGCTGCTCTTGGGAGATCCCTGCTTATTAAATATTTCATTTCAGAGCACAGGGCTGATTCTTGCATGGGCTTTATTGGCCCAAACCTGCCCAGGCAGCAGCTGATAAAGCTGCTCAGAAACCTGTGGTGAGACCTAGTAAAGCTGAGAGTAGAGCTCAGCTTGGGAGGGTCTTTGGTTCTGTAAATGACAAAAACTGATGTGTGGAAGAATTGCATTCCAAGGAGTTCAGTAAAGGCAACGACTGTTCCACCAAGGTAATAATGTGGTTGTAGTTTTTAGGGATTGGTGGTATGAATACAACATCTTCAAATGTTTATTTCTGTAGAGAAATGGACTGTGCTCCAGTCTCGGGTGAGGATTTTGGAAATCAGGACATTTGGAATGGTTGAATTCTCTCCTAACATTGAATGCTTAATGGTTCTGGGGAAGTTGTTGAAGTCTGGTGGACTGAAGTCAGGTGAATTGAGATTTGCTTTATCATTCGGTGGATTTCATTATTTACTGGAAATTGAATTGGAGGAAGGGAGTGACCAGTACACTGGTGTGCTTTCACTTCTGATTTTGTTTACTCTCTCTTTTAGCTGGTGCTCACTAAAGTTTACTAGAAGTTTACTGTGTTTTGTCTTTTCTTGCCACCTCTAGAATCTAATTTTAGCTCCTCAAGAGATGTAGGAAGATCTATATTACGAAAAATAAAGTCATAGTATCCAAAGGTGTGCTTTGATCAAACTGTAACCTCTGCTGAACAACAGCAAAGTGGTTTGAAACAAAACTAGGCTGAAGTAATTATGTAGCAGCATAAAATTGAGTCTGTGCAGTGACAGAACTCAGGGCAGTATGAGCTCGTGCATTTAGTTGTAGGGCTTGTTGTGAAAATGTTGTTTGTTCTTGCTCTTTGATATAGGTGGACATGAGCAAAGTAAATCTGGAAGTAATCAAACCATGGATAACAAAACGAGTAACAGAAATCCTTGGATTTGAAGATGATGTAGTAATTGAATTTATATTCAACCAGTTGGAAGTGAAGGTAACAATTTTGTTGTGGATATTGTTTCTAAATGTGTAACATAATTATTATGAATTCTATTGAATCTGAATTTCTCAAGTACAGTTAGGAGGGGTGTTGTTGCTATGTATGTTTTTGGAAGAAATTCACTGTGTAACAGCTGTAAGGCTGGAAGTTTAGTGAAGGTGCATAGTTTGCAAACTGCTCAGGTGAAAATCAAACTTACTGTTTAATTTTGCTGTTACATGTTAAGTTACTTTGACAGCAATTTTCTAATGATGATGTGATTTATGATTTAAAAGGCCTGAACCAAAATGGAAGTTATTCCTTGCGTCTGAAGTATAGCACCATCACCTTATTAGGTCACAGCAGAGTGAGTGTCCAATGTCGCTCTGACCCAACTCCCTTGATGATGCAGTGTGTGTTTGGAGGTGAGTTGTGTAAAGTGGCCGAACCAAAAAATCCAGGAAAGAGCAATTGGGCAAAGCTTTACACTGCTCTTGAAATTACTGTGAAGTAGATCAGGTTTTATGTGCAGCATGAGGGGAATTCTGAAACTGGATGGTATTTTAATGGAGAGTGCTGGAGACAGTTTAGAGATCAGATCTGTAGCTATGTTAATTTTCTCTTTTGTTAATTACTGTAGGTGATATATGCAAATAGCATTTGTATTTGCTGTAGTTAATCTTCAGACTGATACAGTATGAACATGATCAAGATCATTTAATACAGTAAACTTCATGTGAAGGATATGAATAATATGAGGTGGTGATAAACTCAGTTTTTCTTAATATCTCAAACTGTGCCACTGCAACCCAAGGGACAGTAAAAGATGTACAATATGAATTATTGGGAAACATTCTCATGCTGATGTACTTTACACTTAATCTTTCTTCCTAAGAGTTCAGCCTTGTGTTTTGAGAGAACAGTTGACATTTCAACTGATAAAGGTATTGCTGTTTAAAAAAATCCTTTAAACTTCACTTTATTTTGAAGAGATTAATATCTATTTCATGACTATTTAGATGCTTTTATGTATAGAGAACAGAAAGGGGAAGTAAGTTTAAGTACTAAGCTAACTAAAGCCAGGGCTCATAATAGGAAATGTTTTCTTATCATGTGTTAGTGTAATACAATCTGAATACTCATTTTAATTCCCCTTGTACTAAGCATGATTAAAGTTTAGAACTTTTTTAAAAAACAATCTTTTCCTTTTTGTGGTTGTGTACTCATTATTGCTTGTTCGTCTTTTGCAATTTAGATAAATGATATAACATTAAACTCAAGGTGGTTGAGTTGCAGTAGGGAGTCGGAAGCAAGCCAAGGGAACATCTTTCTCTACAGGGGACTTGGCGATTCCAAACCCCCCAAGGTTCCAAGAAGAAACTGAAGACACCTGGAATCTGTACTTGCTTTGTGCTGTTGAGCTGTGCTTGTTATATGGACCTTGTTGCTTGACCAACAAACAACATTAGTGTTAAAAAGCCCATTTTAACTTTGAACCTCTTTGACCTCTTAACCCTTTGTGGACATGAGATGATGACTTTGAGGCACATATGTAGTGTGTGCTCCTTCAGGCAGGCAGAGTCTAGTGTTGGGAGAAAGTCAGAATATGCATGCATGACTCTTGACCTTTCACAGCAGGATGTGAGGGATTAGCAGGATGTCATCTCCAGTGCTAGGCACTTACACAACTTCTGTCCGTTGTGCAGATATTAAGAAAGATTTCCAAGCAAACAAAATCAAAACCGTCAGGAAAAAAGTGTCTAGAACATAATTCTAAAATCTGATAGCAGCATTGTAATGGTGTGTTAAAGGCCCCTGATTTACTGTAGAGCTACATGGTCCAAAAAAACGTATGAAACCCACAAAGGATTAACAGGCCTTTCTGAATATTTATGGTAAGACACAAAAAGAAAAAAATTATTAGTACCATAAACTTATATTGATGAGAGATCATTAGGGAACGATTTTTTAAAAAATAGTTCTTGAGTATATATGTATTTTAGCCCCCATGGTAGTTTTAATTTAAGTTTAATATAGACTGACTGTTGTTTTTTCAGATAACCGGTTTGTCTTCCTGTCATATCTCTTTGCAGAATCCGGATTCCAAAATGATGCAAATCAACCTGACTGGTTTTTTGAATGGGAAGAATGCTAGGGAGTTCATGGGAGAACTGTGGCCGCTCCTATTAAGTGCACAGGAAAACATTGCTGGTATTCCAACTGCATTTCTGGAACTGAAGAAAGAAGAAATAAAACAGCGACAGGTGGGATTTTTTGAATGGAATTGTGGATGAGTCCTGAGCACTGGGCAGAATGGATGGCTGATTCAGTAGACATTTTGAGTTCAGTAGAGCTCTGCTGTCTGGGCAGCCTGTTCTAGTCCTGAAGGAGTTATTTGTTGGTGTTGGACATACATATTTGATAAGGTCTTTATGCTGCCTCTGAGTTAAGTGATGATATTTGGTTGCACAGATAGAGCAGGAGAAACTGGCTTCTATGAAGAAACAAGATGAAGACAAGGAGAAGAGAGATAAGGAAGACAAAGACAACAGAGAAAAAAGAGACAGATCCAGGAGTCCAAGAAGGTAATGAAAATGCACTATCAATATATCAAGAATATTGTAGAACAGAGGAAGGACACGTGGCAGAGAAAATTAATGGAACTTTGAAAATACTCCCCTTAGCTATTGTAGCAGGCTGGCCTGACTTACTGCAGAACAGGAATTGCAAGTAAACTAGAGCTACTTTGACATGGGTGTTGTTTGCACTGGGAGCTGTTCTTAATGTTCCAGGCTTTGTTGGTTTTGGTCTGGAGGGTTGGGTTTTTGTTTGACACTTTCATTTGCCCGTCAGTTACCTGCAGAAATGCAGCTCTGTGTGTGTGTGTGTGTGTGTGAGCAGTGCTGAGGGTCCCCTGTTGTGGGGAGCCTCTCCCCCGAGGAGTGCCCGGCGTTGCCACGCAGCCCTTGCCTCCCCAGGCGCAAGTCCCGCTCTCCGTCCCCTCGGCGGAGGTCGTCGCCGGTGCGGCGGGAGCGGAAGCGCAGCCATTCCCGCTCCCCCCACCACCGGACCAAGAGCCGCAGCGCTACCCCCGCCCCAGAGAAGAAGGAGGCCACGCCGGAGCCAGAGCCCACCGTGAAGCCAAAGGAGACCGTTGTGCAGGAGGCAGCTTCCAACAGGTGAGCAGGACAGCTCTGTGTGTAGAACGGGAGATTGCCTGTTAAAATGGAGATTATCTTAATACCTCATTGGAGCTTGACTTGGGGGAAGGCTTCCCCCTTTTTCTCTGCAACACCCAAAGAATTAATTTAATAAGATCCAATAAGATTTCTTTTTTCTTATGTAGAATTCTAAGGGCAGTGTGCTTTGCTGCCCCTGTGATTTCATTGTCTTGGTCATTATTTTTGCTTCTAACAGTGCCATCTTGCCTTCCAGCAGGTTGTCACGCAACCTGTGTGTTACCTTTTCTTCTCATTTAATCATTGTACCGTGTTTTAACTCTTTTCACAGTTTTGGAGCAACTTATCAGAGGATGGGCAGGAGAATGTTGTAGGGGAATATCTTGTTCTTCTGTGGGCTTATAAATATATGCTTATAAATAAAATCTTTATTTTTAACAGTGATATCCCAAAACCTCCTAAACCTGAACCTCCTGTACCAGAGACTAAGGAAACTTCACCAGAACGTAATTCAAAGAAGGAGAGAGAGAAGGAGAAAGAGAAGACTCGTCAAAGATCCCCAACTCGGTCCAAGTCAAGGTCAAGATCTCGGTCCCGTTCTCCATCTCATTCTCGACCCAGAAGGCGTCATAGATCACGGTCAAGGTAGGACTTATTGTGAAGGTGGCACTTAATGTTCTTGATTAGTGGTGGTTTTAGAGGTGTTGAGCTGTGGATGTTTTAGGCCAAATGAGAAAGATGCATTTGATGCATAAATGTGTTTGGGAGTGTTTTCTTTCTATCTGTTCATGAGGAGCTGCTCACAGTGACCAACCCTTGCTGGAGAAGGAATTGGGCTACTTAACATTGAATGTGGCATTTGTTAGATGATGGGAATCGTGTAGCCTTTCTTTAGGAGATGGGTTTGATGCTGAAGATCTTGTAAAATACTTCTGTTTCTCCTTCTTTGTTTATTATTTTACTTCTTAATGGAAAGATGTTGGTAAACTTTGAAGCCCCAATTGTGTGTGAACGTACACTTTGCATCCTACCTAAACGCCTGCCTTCATACAGTGCACTTGGAGAAAAGCAACTCAACCCTTGGTGCCCTGAGGATGTTTCCTCAAATGTGTGAATTAGATAGTTGCTTTTCATTGGAATTTCTGATCATGACAGGTCTTACTCCCCTAGAAGGCGACCGAGCCCACGCCGCCGGCCGTCCCCGCGGAGGAGGAGCCCGCCCAGGAGAATGCCTCCCCCACCCAGGCACAGAAGAAGCAGATCCCCCGTGAGGAGGTAAGATTCCTGCTTTTTGGGACAACTGCAAGTGTTAAGCTTGGAAAGGTGAAGGCAACACTAGTTGTGAGGAGTAAGTGTTAATAAAATTGCCTCAGTCATCTCAGCTTCATACTTCAGGTGTAGGATTAGAGTGATGGAAAAACTGCAGTGTCACATTTCATAGGTGTGTTGTGGGGGATCACAGGTGTAGCTGTGAAATGATTTCTTCTGACTTAAGTGGAATTCTCATCACTATTATTTTTGAAAAGTGCTGATTTCAGAACTGCTACTTCTTCAAATGGCTCTGGGTGGCTCCCAGCATAGATTGACATGACATCTTCTAAGACCTTTTTCTTTAAGTCTTAATACTTTTTCCCCTGCCTGGGGGAAAAAATGAGAACAAGTCACTGGATTTTACTGTTAGGAATTTTTTTAATTGTGATTTACATTACCATCACATAAAATTGAAACCAAAGTCAAATTTGGACTGGAACTGTGTTTCTTCCTCATGTTATTTTACTTAAAAACCTTCAAGGTCTGTTCTCTGGTGTTGGCAGTTACTTTTTTGACAGCACAAGCAGTGGCTCTAGCAGCAAAGCTCTTTCTTGCCTTGCAAAGTAAATTATGTGCTTGTGGCAATGGCAAAATAGACATTTGTCTTCATGGAGAGAGAACAGATTCTTATGCTCTCCATAGGAAGAGAATTAAAGTGATGCTTCCTGTGTACAACAGTTGTTCTTTTTGAGGAAGGAACACTTCTTCCTTCTTGTGACAAGGTGTGACTGTTTCCTGAGTTTGTCAATATGTTCATTTCACACAGTTACTGGGAAAACTGTGAAAATTATCAAACATGTATGTTGCAAGATGTACAAGAGCTCCCTTTCAGCAAATGTTTATCTCACTCAAGGTAGGGTTTCTTTTTTCCAGGTTCTCAGGAATTCTGCAGCCAAAGGTGGATTCTGCAGGTACACAATTGCAACAGAACTTGCCACAAATTTTGCCGCAGAATTCTGAGGCCATACCTTTTAAAATTGCAGAGTAAAGATGAAAGACTAAAACATAAGAATGGCTAGATTGATTCTGAATTGTTAAGTCGTTGTCTGAAATTTTTACATCCTGATATAAAAACATTTTAGTGTACTTGCACACTAAACTCTTATACAGATCTGTTCTGAAGATCGTTAAATCATATGTGCTAACACAGAGAATTCTCTTAACCATCCAAAAGTTAGAGAGCCCAAACCAAACTAATTGTTCCCAGGGGAAAGTTTAGTTGTAGCCTGTAGATTGACAGAGGGCTAGTGAAGGTGACACTAACAATTTTTAGCTCAGTATGTAGTTTACGAATAGCTGTGAAAGATTGGATGTTATTCTCCTCTTCTACAAACCAAGTGTTGAAGCCTGCCCACCATGTTTTGGAAGTGCTGTTGTCTGTGGCTCAGTGTCTGTGCTTGCAAACAACTGCAATTCTGTGTTCGTGCTGAACTGCCCATGATCCGTGTGGTCAGGGTCTAACGTGGCGTTTGATTTACAGGAGAAGACGCTCATCGGCCTCCCTATCCGGCAGCAGCTCTTCCTCCTCCTCCTCGCGCTCCCGGTCACCGCCAAAGAAGCCTCCCAAAAGACCCGTGTCCAGCCCTCCTCGGAAGAGCCGCCGGCTCTCGCCCTCGGCCAGCCCTCCCCGGCGGCGGCACCGGCCGTCCCCCGNCGACGCCCCAGCAGTCGAACCGCGCCAGGAAGAGCCGCGGCTCCGTTTCGCCCAGCAGAGCTTCAGGTGGGCAAACAGAAGTGTTTGTGTCCCGTTGGCCGAGCTGTTTGTTGCCCTTGCTGCCTCAAAGGCCGTGTGTGCCGTTTGTATGGGCAGAAGAGCATGGAGGAATGTCATGGATTGCAGCTGAGTTCCTTGGTTTTGCCTTGCAGCACCCAAACATAAGAGTACTGAAAAGAGAGAATCTCCCTCACCAGCACCAAAGCCAAGGAAGGCAGAGCTGTCGGAATCAGGTATGGCTCTCGCTTCTCAGCACTGCTTTTGGGTGGAGTGTTTAGTGCAAAATGTGGGAGAGTAGAGGGCAGTGAACTGCTGAACCCTCCTGATAGTTAGGCATTGAAAGCAGGATGTTTCAGAAATACAAAGATGATCAGTCATACTGCTTCAAACATTTCTGTGCAGGCTTTCATGGAAAAAAGCTCAGCCAAATCATATTCCAACCTCAATGTCATCTTAAGATATGGGGGGGGGGGAACCCCATGCTTGATGATCTGCTGTACATGACTTTGCTTCTGCCTGAATAAGGCAAATTTCTGTCTTTGGTTTAAATATTCTGTCCATGTGTGTCCTTTCAGAAGAAGACAAAGGAAGTAAAATGGCTGCAGGAGATTCTGTCCAACAGAGGCGCCAGTACAGGAGGCAAAATCAACAGTCGTCATCTGGTACGGAGGACAGAAATTTCCTAAAACTGGATTGTAGTTTACTTTTGCAGGAAGTAGTTAAGGTTAAGTTCAAATACTGATAAAAATTATCTGCTGTGTGCTCTGCAGTGCTATTGTTAACTTAATTATAGATTTGCCGTTCATAATGAGGTCACTTTAATTGTTTCTCAGGAAGAACAGAAGTATACCTTTTAAAGGTTATTATATATCTTTTGTTAAGGGGTTTGCATCTTTTACAAGTTGCACTTTTAAACTCTTAACATCATGCACAAATATTGTGTGCTGTGGATTACTTCACCTATTCTTGTAGTAGGTTATTTCCTGATATTTCTAAAATTTTGGACTCTTTTATGGTTGAAATCCGTAAATTCACCTGGGCCTGGTGTAGTTTTTTGTCCATGTAATGTTTCCATAAGTAACTGCAGTTCACCTTTTAAATTACCTGGCTAGTCAAATTTTATGGGGAGAGCTGGGTTGCTGCAGGTGTTTTTACCCAGTTCTGGTGGGTACTTATCACTTCAACCAACATTTTTAGCTGAACCGCGTTTAAGCAGCGGCTCCTGTTTTGCAGGAGGGGAGGTTGGTGGTTTGAATGTCAGGAGCTGTGGTAAGTGCAGCAAGGGTTGTTTTCCAGAGAGTGATCCTTCTACGTTTGTAGATTCTGGTTCTTCATCTTCCTCTGAAGAGGAGAGGCCCAAGAGGTCCAACGTGAAGAATGGGGAGGTCGGCAGGCGCCGCCGCCATTCGCACTCCCGCAGCCCGTCACCGTCCCCGCGGAAACGGCAGAAGGAGTCCTCCCCTCGGTAATTCCTTCTGAACTTGAACATGACTGACATTTTTTCTCTATTTGTTGTTGTTCATCTGCTCTGTATCTGTCAGCAAATACATAGCAGTTAAGTCATGTCCAGCTTGCCCAATCTTATTTTGAGATTTCATTCCTGCTGTGCTCATTTGGTAAAAATGACCTTTATATGCATATGTTAATTTTTGCCTCAGACACATGGCAGATAGATTTGTTTTGTTTTGTTTTTCCTCCATTACTCTCAGGATGCAGATGGAAAAGAGGTGGCAATCACCAGTGATGAAAAGGTTGGTTAGAAATTCATTTGTTAAGTAGGGTTTGCATGTAGAAAGTCATTTAGACTGGCATCATTAATACTGTCATAGATAAGTACTCATTGTCCTTTGGGTTTGCACACTCAAGGTAGTAAGGTGAGGGAAATTCAGACTGCTGTTGTTCCTTCCATGCTCACTACTTGTTAATTCCCATCAGTTTGTGGCATTAATAACAGTAGTGTTACTGACATCTTACTGAGACCTGAAGGCACCTGAATACTTGTGTTCTTTGGGGTTCCTTCCTCCAAATACCTGGGTTTGAAGGATGGCTGAGCTGTATTGGATTCCTGCTGCCATTGACTAAAATGCAACAAGCAAATGAGATCTTGATGTTCTGGGTCACAGATAATTGGAGTTTTCAAAATTCTCATTCCTCAATTCATTAGATACTTGAAACTACTGGTAGTACACAATTAGTAGACTAGTAGCGAACACCTCCTCTGTTTTCTCTCGCAGGCAGTATTGTTCACACCTTCTTTGTGATACTGTTTTCTCTGTGTTGATCTGGGAATACAGGAAGGTGCAGGAAGCTGGGTGTTTAATGGGTGTATTAATTCATTGTAATGACCCTTGAGCAAGCTGTAATTAAGCCCCAACTAGAAGATACTCACAGCATACATCATGGTGTATAAGTAGGGCTATGACCAATGTAGACCAGTCTAGTGATGGATCTTGTCAAACAATCTGTGTAAAACAGGTTAGAATTAAGGGGTTTGATCTGTTTTGCAACACTGTGAATTCACCTACTAGCTATTGCATAAATACATGTTTAATTAGGACAATTAGTATATTTGAAGGCTGGGTTTTTTTGGATTATAAAAGAACATTGTACTTTTGGAGAAAACTCTTTATCTATTGCCTTGGAGAACAATACCCAGCACATTTGAAATCAAATCTCAGTTTATGTAGATGAGCTGTGTTGCTTTATAATTGCTTTCATTTTTCCCTTATCCAGTCATTTTATCTTAATTGCTTTTTTTTTAAAAAAAGAATATTTCATCAATATTCCTTTACTTTAAAATTCTAGGCAAGTATGTGTTGTATTAAAATTTCCCCTTCCAGAAGTCTGTAAACCTGACACAGCAGAAAATGGCTCAATTTGTGAATAATTTTATTGCAGATAGCTGCAATTTAGCAACAACTCTGATTTTTTTCTCTGTATTTCAAGAAATAAGGAATTTTGGATTTCAGATCCATAGCTAAAAGCTGTTTCCAGGACTACAGTTTCACACTGTAAAGAGAATTAACTACCCCAGCCAAACCCAGCATGTTATCTGTCCCTTATTTCCGACATTTGGTCTTCCTCTTCTGCCACAAAATAGTGATGCAGCAGGTTGTGCAGATGTGAATTGTCTCCTCACTGCTGTGGTGTGCTCAGTCACAGTAAACACGTGTTGTCTCGCACTCTTTAGAAAGACTTAAGTGTTTTTTTCCATCAGTGGTTCCAGTAGGATTTCCTCTTGAGGTGCCTGAAGGAGGTGATTTCGCACGGTGAAGGCGGCGCAGCAGAGCCCCCGTGGCTCGTGGAGCTTTCTGAGCACTGCCTTTCTGTCTCCCTGCAGCAGCAGCAGGAGGAGGAGGAGCCCCTCTCCGCCCCCCGCGCGGCGCCGCCGCTCGCCCTCCCCGGCCCCCCCGCCCCGGCGCCGGCGCTCCCCGTCCCCGCCGCGGCGCAGGTACTGCAGCCCGGGGTTGGGCCTGGTGCCCTGGCACCAGTGCCTCGGTTCACAGTGTCCTCAGGGCACTCTGGTTTTGCTGGTGAGGGTCTGTGTGGTGGGTGCGTGGCCTGGGTGGCTGTAGCAAATCCTCAGTCATGGAGTAGTTTGGGTTGGAATGGACCTTAAAGCTCATCTCAATCCACCCTATGCCATGGGCAGGGACACCTTCCACTAGCCCAGGTTGCTCCAAGCCCCGTCCAACCTGGCCTTGAGCACCTCCAGGGTTGGGGCAGCCACATCTTCTCTGGGCAGCAAGTTTCAAAGGATTTTATTTTAAATGTTTAGAAGTCTTAAAGAGTTTCCTTTTAGAGTTTTGGAACTCTTAAGGAAGTTTGGTTCAAATTTTTGAAAGTTTTAAAGAGTTCTAGAGGAGTTCTGTACCCCTCTGCGGGTGAATTGCAGGGCACTGCTGCCTGGCTCCAGTGCCAAAGTGGCACCTGACCATGTGTTTTCTCTGCAGGTCTCCATCTCCACCCCCCCGCAGACGCTCTCCTTCCCCACGGAGATACTCCCCCCCAATCCAGAGGCGATACTCTCCATCCCCACCTCCCAAGAGAAGAACTGCCTCCCCTCCTCCCCCTCCCAAGCGAAGGGCGTCCCCTTCCCCGCAGTCCAAGCGCAGAGTCTCCCACTCCCCGCCGCCAAAACAGAGGAGCTCACCTACTGCCAAACGGCGCTCCCCTTCCATATCTTCCAAGCACAGGAAGGGATCTCCTCCCAGTAGGTCCAACCGGGAGACACGTTCTCCACCTCAAAACAAAAGGCATTCACCTTCGCCACGGCCTCGAGCTTCCCATCCCTCTGCCAGCCCTCCACCACCGCGCAGGGGAGCGTCGGCGTCGCCCCAGAGGAGACAGTCTCCTTCTCCCAGCTCCAGACCCATCCGCAGGGTGTCGAGAACGCCAGAGCCTAAGAAGACAAAGTAAGGAAATCCATCGTGGCTGCTTTTGGTTTTATGAGGGGGTTTTTTTGCAGTTCAGTGAGAATAGCAAGGGAATCACAGAATCCAGCGTGGTTTGGGCTGGAAGGGACCTACCTTAAAGGTCATTCAGTTCTACCCCCCTACCATGAGCAGGGACACCTTCCACTATCCCAGGTTGCTCTAACCTGGCCTTGAGCACTTGCAGGGATGGGGCAGCCACAGCTTCTCTGGAAAATCCATTCCAGCCCTTTACCACTCTCGCAGGGAAGAATTTCTTCCCAATATCCCATCTAACCCTGCCCTCTGGCAGTGTAAAACCATTACCCCCTGTCCTGTCACTACCTGCGTCAGAAGTCCCTCTCCCTCCTTTATACAAGCTCCTTTGAGGCCCTGGAATGCTGCCATGAGGTCTCCCTGAGCCTTCTCTTCTAATTGCTGGCTTTAAAGAGAAATGAACTTTAAGCCTAACTGTGGAAGGGAACCAACACTTCTCATTGGTTCATAAATTTTGAAGTGGTCGTCTGAGAGAAACTGCTAAAAGGCTAAATGTTTTTGTCTTTAGTGGGATGTTGCTCTTACGAGCAGATAGTCAAAAATACAGTGCTGGCTTATTTCTTCAGGAAGATGTAGCTGAGTGGAAAGCCTTGCACTCCTCACTGGGTGATACAATAGCATTGCTGCTCTCTTGACCTTTGGCGTGGTTATGAATTAGTGATGTAGGAAGGGAGTGATCACTTCTGAGCAGCAGCAGGATTGTTTAACAGGCTATCGAGTGCATTATCCTGCATTATGGACCCGCAGTGCTATTGGATTCTTTGGCCTTTCGTAACATGCCAGCAAAGCAATTCATAATCTCTTAAGTGGCAGTTTGACCAAGTTATAAGCACATGTATTCATTTGGCTCTTTGGTTCTTTCACTTCTCTCTCCTCTCTAATTGTGACTGTTGTTTTTCAGGGCTTCCACCCCCAGTCCCCGGCGCGTGTCCTCATCACGCTCTGCGTCGGGGTCTCCTGAGCCAGCACCCAAAAAGCATCAGGGACCTGCATCTCCTGCTCGCTCTCGTTCTCCTTCTGCCAACTGGTCACCTGCAAAAAAGGCCAAAAGCCCAACTCAGAGCCCGTCACCTGCAAGGGTATTTGTTTGCTCGTAAAGCAGCACTGCTTGGGGTTACAGGGCAAGTTATTTTCAGGAAGACTGAGCTGCTGAGCAGCTTTGAGGTTATTCACATGGGGGAAAAAAATCCCTTGGAGTTTTCTTCATAGTTAAAAACACTAGCTAACATTAATTTTTCAAACTTAACATCTGAAACTTTGAAAAAAAAAAAAGTACTGTTTCTAAGAAATTCTGGAAGAAAGATCTTTGCCATTTTAGGAGCCTACATGAGTTTTGTGGTGTAAAGTGAAGTGGGTGTATTTATGCTTCATAGTCTTGCTTGCAAACTGAGGCTATTCCTAATAGAAAGAGAGCAGATTGTTTGGCATCCTTATCTGTTCTCCTGAGGTGCTTCCCAGGGGCACTTCCATTCTTTGCCAGAGAATTTTGAAGCCTTAGGGATGAGTTGTAACATGTGTTGAATTGTTTGTTACAGAATTCAGATCAAGAAGGGGGCGGCAAGAAGAAGAAGAAAAAGAAGGATAAGAAGCATAAAAAGGATAAAAAGCACAAGAAACACAAAAAACATAAGAAGGAGAAGGCGGCAGCGGCTGCAGCAACTGCTGCTGTGGCTGCAGCAGACACCACCTCAGCACAGGAAGACCAGGAAGCAGAGACAGAACCCAAAAAGGTAGGAATTTGGTCCCTGTGCTTTACTTGGTAAGGCTCCAGGATAAGAAAACAGGTGGAGATGGACGTGCACTGCACTCCTGATGCTCTGACAGTCTTGATTCCAAAATGAGACTCGGATTTGCAGTGTTGGGAGGGCTCAGCCTGGCTTCATGTGGGTGTTTGAAGCAACACTTTGTGTTTGTTTGAAGGAGACAGAAAGTGAACCTGAAGACAACCTGGATGACCTAGAAAAGCACCTGCGAGAGAAGGCCCTAAGGTCCATGAGGAAGGCGCAAGTATCCCCACCATCCTAGGCCCAGCCCTTTGATATAATGTACATTTTATTTGGTTTGTACTCAGAATTCAATTTCAAATTGCTAAATGTGTTTGAGCTTTAGAATATAACATTTGTTGTAATAATTGCTAGGTTGAGGTTCACCGTGTACAAAGGGCATGGATTTACATTACAAAAGGTGTCCACAGTGTACTAGTGACATTCTTTCATTGACAGTCAACATAATTTCATTTAGAGTGAGACTTTTTAGAAGCAGTAGGAATTTTGTTTTGAAGGTTTGAAACGTGACCGTCAATTCCTTTGTTTCTTTGAAATCCAACAAAGCCTTGAGCATAATTTGTGAGGGTCTCATTTGACTTCTTTTGAATCCACTTACATGATGCTACTAACCTTTGTGGTTTGTAAGCTTGCCCAGAAGTAAAACCACTGCAAAATTCCGAGGAAGTACATCTATATTTTAATGCTTTCTACTGTTGCCTGTATAGTCTCCATTAAAGCCAATCAAGAATAGCAGTTTAGAGTGGTACATAAATGAAAGCATGTTGTTTACCAGGACACTGTGGGTTTATATTGATGTAACATGTTGATTTGGAACACTGGAATTTCATTTGTATTTTTATGTTCTTTTTTTAAAGGGCAGTTTCCATTATCAGCAGTCCCAGAAAAAAAAATAATTACTTCAGTTCCATAAATTTTGTTTGTGAGCTGTCGTTGCCCCATTCATAAATCTTGTCTCATTACGGTTCTTCGGAATGGTCAGAGCAACTTTCAGAGATGTGGTCTTTGAAAGTTTGAGGAACCTGAACTTTGGATATTGTCATGTTTTCACTGTTCTTTGTTTTTGTTTTTTTAACTAAAGCTATATAAAGCTTGTGGATTAAACAAAATAAATTTCTAAATTTAAACAGAAGTTGGCTATTTTTATATGGACATTTACATTTGCTAATCAGCTTTCTTTTGTACAGGGTTAATGAATACTCAGAGATGAAAAAGTGTTTGATCCAGTATGCTGGCTCTGGAAAAATTGGGGCTTTTAACTGTCCTGGGGGAGCAGGAAGAGCCCTTTAATTAGTGATGATCCTGTTGTGTTCTTGCAAAGCAGGAGTCAAACAGCCTTACCTGGTCAGCACTGATAGGATGGAGAGGCTTAAACTAAATATGCGCTGTAAAAATTGCTTGTCAGAGCAAGTAAAATGTTTCAAGGTCCTGCAAAAAATGAGCAGCAGGTTTGATTAACTTAGTGAGGGAGTTGTAGTTGTGTGAGGAATCCTGGGGGCTCACTGTCTCCATAGTCATGGAATCACAGCTTAGTTTGGGTTGGAAGGGACCTTAAAAGTCATCCAGTTCCAACGCCCATATCATCACACTGGAAACTTGCTGGCTTGCTACTGCTGAATTCTTTTTAGAACTCCAGCTGTGTTTCTGAAATAAGTCAGTTCTGAAGTCTGGGGCTCCCCTGGCAGGAGGAATGGAACATACTTCTGAATTTTTTTGTCCTGCATCTGAAGTAGATGTGATGTGTACAATGAATTGTAGATATTTGATGAGTCTTTTTACTTGCCATTGTGTAGGGTTTTAAACTAAAGCAGGGCTGCTGTAGGTCCTGGGTAGAAGGGGGTGTTTCCAAGTAGCTCCTGCACTTCCTAATGTGCCGAATCTTTGTTTCTTAGCATAAGTATCATTGTATGCTCAAGTGCTTGTAAACCTACTTCAGCAGCTTGAATGTTGAGAATCATCTGTTATTAAAATGTGTATAATAAATTCCAAGAAGGTTCTGGACAAAGGCATTTTAAAAAGTACCTCTGAGTGAATTCACTGCTTGTGAAACTGCAGCCCCAAGCAGGGGACGTGCTGAGGTGGGGCTCCCTTGGGTGGATTTTCCCTGTGATGTCCTGGGAGGCTGCAGAGCCCTGGGGTGTGCAGCTCCCAGGGGTTAATGCCTCCTCCTTTATCATCCCAATTTGGTTCCACCTGGGTTTGGTGATCTCCCAGTGCCTTTTAATCTCAGCACTAATAGCAGTTCTTCAAATATGTTCAGTACCTGAGTCAGTGCTTATCTTGCCTCACACCTATTTCCATCTCCTGCCTCCAGGACCGATAAAGAGCCTCACTGCTGGTTTTGGAGGTTCCCCCACCTCTCTTCTTTGGAGTTTCTGTTATTGAAGCTCCCTCCTTTTTTTCATCTATTCATAAAAAATTATTTAGGTTTAAAAAGAGCAATTAAATGTGCTCTTTAAGAGGAGTGTAATTTCTGAATTTTGTTTAACTGAATATTTTAATTCCTTCCTACTTAGCCATCCAAGTATTACCATTGTATTTAAATACCAGTCAAGGGATAACCAGCCTTCTCCTGTCCTCTCCTGAGCTCACTCTGTTCTTGCTGCTCTCAGTGCTGTTGCTTAGATGTTTTTCAGCACGGAATCTGCTGGGCTGATTACCATTTGAGGCTGTACTGCAAAGCTTTGTCCTGGGAAGCTCTGGACTGGCATCACTGAATCCACTCCTGATCCTCTAATTGAGATCCCGTCATCCAAACCCAAACCTGTCTGATCCCTTCACCACTCCAGCTTCTTGGTTAACCTCTTCTCTCTGTTTTTCATCCTTCTACTTGTAGCTGCTGTAGTTCAGAAAGTGACTGTGCAGGTGCCTGGTGCGACAGGGCAGAAACTGCGTGGATCTCACTTGCTCTTTTTATTCTGGATCTGCTGAACATTGGGTTGTTGATCCAGGCCATCTTCCTGAAGTGACAGGTACAGAGTTTAGAGAAGGGACTTGCTGCAGTAATTGTATCTAACTCCACAAAAAAGCCCTACTCAAGTTTAGTTGTCTTAAATAATGTAAATGAGAATGAGTCTAGAGAAGTGACTGTGAGGCTGAAGTGAGTCACAGGCAGGTTGGTCTCTGTAGCTCACCCTAAAGAAAGATGTATTTGTTGTGTCAACAGGTGGGACAATGGCAGGTGTGTGTGTGTGCAAGAGACTGAAGTTTATAGAAACTCAGTGCTAGATTATTAATCTTTTCCACTTGTGTGACTTTGGCAACTTGCCTGGGAGGCCTGTGGGGAGCTTTCTGAGCTCCACAATTCAGTTTACATTGAAACTATGTGTTGAATTGCCTCAGGACACAGAACTGTTCTGCTGCTGCTCTGGACAGGGCCTTGTCTCCCTGCTGTAATCCCAGAGATAGATGCCCGCACTGAGGCAGAGTTCTGAGCCCAGAGCCATCACCAAACCTTGCTCATCAAACCTCCTCCTGCTCAGCTCTGCCTTGTGCCCCTCGCATTGCTGTTTGCTGAGGGATGGGCTGGGAGGAGGAGCTCAAACATCGCCTGCAGTTTTGCACTCTGACTTCATTCCTCGAGCACCAAACCTACAAATATGTGAGTTTTGGTATAAAAAGCCGCTCTTGGAGGAGCAGCTTTCAGCAAGGCTGGATTGAGTTTCGTTTCGGCAGGTCTGTGTGGTAACTTATGATTTAGTACAGGATCATCTCGTAAAACCTTGAATTGTCTGCTTAAAGTCCATTGTTGTTGGCACCAACATACCCAGCAAAGCAGTCACAGCCTGACAGTTCCAGTGGAATTATATTTCTCTTGATCAGGCCTTACTCATTCCAGTAAATTACCTGGAAGTAGTATAATCTCTTCAAGGATAATAAAAAGGTTATTGAATCAGAGCACAATGGAACAGGCAGTTGTGTATCTCCAGACTTTATTCCATAGTTTGACTTTTGAACGGGTGTTGTGTGGATCCAGCCTGTCTCCCAGGGAGGGCAAATCCTGCAGAATTCTTCCTTAACTGGGAGTGTCGGATTTGCAGGGGGCCCTGGCCAGCTCCCGGGGCAGGTGAGTCAGCCTTTGACACCCTGAGCTGGTGAATCAGGGCAGGTGACTCACGGGGTGGCAGCCACGCTGTGCCACCCGCACCCCTGTGGCTTTGCTCTGTGCTGAGCCTGGTTTGGGTAACGCCAGAAATCAGCACTGCAGGAAGAGCTGGCTCCCAAAGTAGGCCTGGGGTCGTGCTGGGAGTGCAGCTCCCTCGTGTTGGGGTTTGCCGAGGGGTGATGACTAAGCCTTCAGTGCAAGGTGTTTTAATCATCAAATAATTATCCATAGAATTCGTATTGTGGCTGATTCTGTGAGAATAGTGTTTTTTCTTGTTTGGGATCAATTCCTGGGGAATTGTGTAGTGAGCACCTGCCAGAGCCAGTGGTGCAGGGCTTGACCTTCATGCTGTGAGCCAGGACTGGGAGAGGCTGCACAGCCCAGGGTGGGGGGCCAGGAATCGTTTTTAACTCCCCCGTGTGTCTCCCCAGCCAGGACGGGCTGTGTGTGGTGGGATGAGCCCGAACAGCAGAGGAGGGATGTGGGGTCCAGAGCCTCCTTCCCTTTGTCCTACACAAAGGCCGGACGTGGCTGCCCCTTGGTCCCCATTGCCCTCAGAGTCAGTGCAGCCCTTCTGCATGGAATGGAGCCAGAGCTGCATGTCCTGAACGAGGGCTGTGGCTGGAGAAGGGAGAGGAGATGGGAGAAGGGGCTGCGGCACCACCAGCGCCTGGGGCAGCCCCTCTGGAGCCAGGTCTGCTGCTGGTAATAAGTCCAGGGAGCAGCAGGTGCTTGCAGAGAAATGGAGAAGGACATTGTCCAACAGGTACTGGAGTACTCAGGTTGCTCTTTCCAGCTGCAGAAGAGGAGTCGGGCTGGTTCGTGCACTTGAGCCACGTCTGCTGATCTAGGCAGGGGTGGGTGATGCTCTGAATCCTCAGCATGGGAAAAAGAAAATACGGAAAACGCTGTCTTGGGAAAGCAACACTGGGGGAAGGGAATTGTTGGTTCCTCCACAAAGGCTTTGTGTTCAGTGCAGGGGCAGAGCTGCAGCTTGTGTAAATTGTTGTGGCTGTGCTGAAATAGATGGAGCTCCGCTGCTGACGTCAGCTCAGGGATGGCCCTGGAGAGAAGGGTCAGCCCGTGGGGCCAGGCTCTCCAAGCACGTGCATCACTTATCTGCTCAGCCAGATCTTCCTTTGGGATTTCTCCCCTCCCTTGACCTGTGCCGGTGTCATGTCCTGCTCCAGGGTGTCCCCAAGCTCACAAACCTCAACTGCCTCTCGGGTGCCTGTGCCCTGACCCAGCACATGTGGTGGGAGAAAGGAATGTCCACGATGGGATCGCCTGGGCCTGGGCTCCAGGTGCTGCCTGGGGAGCTCCTGGAAGGGCATTTGCCTGGGGAGGCTTTTTGTGTACTCCCTCACTCAGATTTATAAAGAATTGGCTGCAAGCTTCAAACGAAACCAAAGCCAGAAGAGCCCTGGTGAGAAATGCTGATCCTTTTTATGAATAACCCCCAGATGCTTCCCCTTTCCAGGAGGGAGGAACCTTCCTTTAAAAATGGATAGTCTCTCTGTCAACTGGGTTTTAATTCAGCAAGTGGATTTGACTACTGATGTGAAAAAATTACTTTAATCACCACACTGATATTTTTTTAATGAGACAGAAATGGTTTGGCACCTTTCCAGCTTATTAAAATCTTGGTGGGTCCACATGCACCGGCACAGAGGGATGAGGAGGCAAAATTACATTAAGTGCATGATTGGCAAAACAAAATTGAGCTCTTTTTTATTTATTTATTTTTAACCTGTTACAAGCCTGTGAATGAATCCTTCTATTATTTATGGGGCAGGATAAAGGGGAGCCGTCCCCGTGGCTGCAGGAGGAGGCAGACTCCGCTTTCAGTTCAGCTCTTCTTTCGAGACGAGGAAAGTGGACACCTCACTGTTGCCCAGGACAGAGACAGGGAAGGCAGTTGTGTGGAAACGGAGTAATTCCCGTGTTTTGCAGGGGAACAGGAGGGGAGGATCACCACGGGGACAGGGCTCGTCAGTGGTCTGTGGGTTCCTTAGGTTACCACAGGGTAAATCTCTCCACTGGAAAAAAGCCTTCCCCCCTCCCTAGAGGACCAGACTACTTCAGCCCTGCCCCCTGGAATTGCCACCCCAGGGTGTCCATCCTGCACTGGGTCAGTGCTCTGTCTGCAGTGCCAGGGCTCTGCTGCATCCTCACCCCTGTGCAGTGTGCACAGAGCTCCTCATCCCAAGGTTGGCCACCTTGCCTGTGGGGATTTGGCCCTTCAGCTTCCTTCCTCCCTGCCCTCAGTCCAGCATGGCAGTGTGGAGAGCCTGCAGCACATGTTAATCTAATTTTCTGCTCTGTGTCCTTTCTGGGTGATCTTTGCTGGATCTGCTGACACCCTGTGTACAGCTGGGCAGCTCATGGGACCCCCTCCTGCCTCAGTGTCCCATCAGTACCATGGGTTTAGCATTCCCTGGTGGCTTCAGAAAGATTCCTATTGATAAAATGGTTGATGGAACTCATGTGATTCACATCATGTTCTGATAACTGAGGCAGTTCAGGAGGAGACTTTGCTGCAGAGAGGCTGAGGAGCAGGACCTGCCAGTGCCATGGGGCCATGCCAGGGACAGCCCAGGGCTCCAGGGTAAGTTCACTCCAGTTACGCTTTTCCTAAAGCTCCTCAAGGCTCCCAGTGCTGGGTCCCCCATGGGCAGATCCCAAACCTGGATAAACTTCAGACTCCAGGGGGGAAAACAGAGGAGAGAAATGAAACTTTGCAGCTGCAGGGATAAGAGCAAGTGGCAGAGGAAATGCCCTCCTGGCTGTGCCATTCACCCCCAAAAAAGCGTGGGACAGATCATGCCCAGGTCCTTTGCAGCTCCCCTTGCCCCCCTTGGCCTGGCTTCGGCACCGACTCTGCCAGGACCTTCCCCAGGTCTCTGAATTGTGTTCCCTGCAGGTGCCTGGCTCTGACAGGGAAGGGGCCCCCTTATAAAAGTGCCGGTAAACCCTGGGTGGAGCCAAACCTCACACGGGTTGCTGTGCCAGAAACAGGGACTTGTCCTGGGCTGAAGTTGAGCAGGTTGAATTTCCCCCTGGATCGTGCCCATGGATGCAGAACACGGTGGCTTCCAGGGTGCCAGTGGATGAGCAGCACGATGCCAAGGCAGATGGTGGGGCACAGGGTGACAGGGATCTTCCTGAACCGAGCAGGGGGTGTTGCCAGGATGCTCAGGGAGCCCCTGGGATGAGTGCCCTGAAACCAGCCCAGTGTGCTGGGGCACACCACTCCATCCTCCCAGGAGAAGGGGTGTGTGCAGAACAGGATTTGTACATGCTGCTTAGAGAGGATTTGGGTTTATCCTCTCCAGCTGCACATCCCGCTATTAATGAGCAGACAGGGTATCATTTGAATTTAAATGACATCACAGATGCAGCTCTGCTAATTGCTTATTTGCTTATCCAGAGTAAGTGGTAAATCAGTAAAGGAAACCTGAATCACAGAAAGTTCTTGGGCAGCTCATTAGGATGAGTCTAGGAAAGTGTGTTAACCCCTTCCGTGGCAATGCGTCCCTGCTCCATGCATGGCTCCATTTCCATCCCATTCCCCATCTTGCTGCAGTGATTAGCTTGGGAAGAGGTGTAGATCACCTAGAAATACTGGGATTTGTGGCTGGGACAGAAGTAAAGGATTTAAAAGGGGAAAATCTCAGCAGCATTGGTGCTCAGGGAGTTGCTCTGCAGAGCCTGAGTGGGTTTGGGCAGCCCTTGTACTGGGCTGGGCTGTGAGGCAGAGGAATGGCTCCAGTACTCCGTTGTCTATCCTGGTATTGTGACTAAACTTTTGGCTCTAAAAGGCTCTTACAGTTCCTTAGTAGGAGCCTGAACAGTGTCTTAGAGTGATCGTTGCATAGAAACACCACTGGGGTAAAGAGGTGATAATTAAAATTGCAAAATTGAATACCCAGTGATCTGAAATACCAGAATTTCAGCCTGAGCAGGTAGAGCATGTGCTGCAGATAACCAGGAAGGTGGGAAGGTTTGGGAAATCTTTGGTCCTGCCCCACAGGATTGCTGTTCTCCCTGTCTGCAGGGCACAAGTGGCTTCGCCGAGGACTGCAGCTGCTTTTTTAACAGGTGACTCAGGAGGTTTGGGTTCAGTTGTCTGTCCTGCTGTGGGCACTCCGGGGCTCTGGGACATCATTGCCTTGGCACTGCTGTGCTGCCTCAGGCTGTGAGGTTTAGAGAAGGTGGGGGAGTTTCCATGCCATGTTTAGAGGGCTGGAGCTCTGTACGTGCTGCTGCAATGCAAATAATTTTATCAAAGAGATTATTTCTTAATCCTGGTAGAACTGAGAAGTCTTGGCTTCTTGTCCTGGTCACGTTTCCTTTTCTTTCCTGAGTCCTTTGAAAAGAATCTGGCTCCTTCCACTGTGACTCAGATAGGAGGAAATAAACCCCACATTCATCATGTCCCTGCTTGAGTCAGACCAGCGTTTACGCCATTAGTCCGGAGCAGGTTGGCTCTGGGAGGGGTGTTCACTTTGTTCCTTGTGATGGACGTAATTCATCTTAGATGTGGACATTGCCCAAAGAACCACCTGGAAAGTTCCAGGGAACTGGGATGCCTCCTTCGTGGTGCACAGCTTGGACATGAGGTCCCTCGGAGCTGTGGGGCTGGGCTGGGCGAGCAGCAGCCTGCGAGGACTCGTGTTTCTGCAGCAGGAATTCCACATTCCCGCTCAGGATTGTGCCTGGTGCTCCCTGAGCCCTCATCCATGAGTAGTGCTACCCTGCACCCATGGGCTTTGCCTAGGATTTACAGCCTCCTTTGCAGGGCTCCAGTGATCCTGCTGTCCTGCTGTGATAAAAAGACAGTTAAATATCTCATCAGTGTCTTGCTGCCTGCCAGGCCTTGAGGGGCAAATGCACCAGGGAGGTAATTTGGGTCCCTCATTGCCTCTGAGAGCTGCCTAATCTGCAGAGGGATTTAGTGGGTGCTTGTCTGATGTTGGAGGCTTAGTGCTGGGAGCAGCCAGAGCCTGGGGAAAGATGGGAGAGGCAGCTGATGAAATGGCATCGCCCCACAGAGGGCTCCTGTGCCGCCAGCAGGAGGGTGTTCACTCAGCACCACGCTCGGGTCTGAGGCTCAGAGCAGGGAGATGAGGAGGCCAGGGAGGTTTTCCTTACCTGGGGCAGGACACAGTGACAGGGGCTCATCTTCACCTGGGCCTCAAAGGAGCTGTTTGCTTTGTTCTCTCCCTCCTCTTGCTGGTGTGAGGTAGCACCACACACCTTCCTCAGCTGCACAGGTTCAGTAGCCACTGGGGAGCAGAAGGTAGCCCCATACTCTCTTCAAGGATTTCTGCCATGCTTGAAGCTTTGCTGTGAAGCCAAGAACATGAGCAGTGAGAAGAAAATAGAGTGGGTGGTATTTTTGAAGGTGACAGTTTTGCCATAAATTGGGATGCATTATCAGGTGCCTACAGTGACAGAATCACGGAATCATGGAATGGTTTGGGCTGGAAGGGACCTTAAAGCTCATCTCCTTCCACCCCCTGCCATGGGCAGGGACACCTTCTACCTGACCAGGTTGCTCAGAGCCCAATCCTTGAACAATTCCAGGGATGGGGCAGCCACAGCTCCTCTGGGCAACCTGTGCCAGGGCATCCCCACCCTCACAGGGAGGAATTTCTTCCTAATATTCATTGGTTTGGATCAAGCCCATGTGGGGATGAAGAGATTTGGGTGTTGGATTTGGGTTTTTGCTTTGCTTTTTTTCTCTCTGATGTTGACCTTCACCCCAGAGAGAAGATACACCATCTCAGTGTCATTACTGTAATTGGGCTGATCCTCTGCAGATCCGTTTGTGGGGGAGGGAAGCTGGGAAGGGGCTGCTGCTTCCTCTGCCTGTGCACACACAAAGGAACACCAGGACACTGAGGCTGCTGGGGCTGCCTTTGCACATCCACCTTCCCCGGGTGGGACTGAACCTGCAGACCATTAAAAACCAGATCAAACAGCGGCTCTTCATTTGAGCTTGTGACAGAAGCCAGTCCATGGTGTTGAAACCCAGCTGGGATCTAATGGACTGAGTTCATTAGGGGCTCCCATCAACTTCCAGGCTTTTCAGATGATGGAAATTCAGCAGGAAAGCTCCGTGGCAATGGTGGTGTTTGATTGCAGCACTTCAGGGTAGTGTGACTGATTTAACCCTTTAATTGACCATAGCCAGGCAAACCTGGGATTGTTATTTTGGGAGAAGCAGGTTGTGTAGTTTTTTTTTCTTAGAGAAATCACCTTATCAGTCCAGGTGTTTGAATCATCTGAAGACAAACCTTAAAAGAAAACAGCCAATACCTTGATTTATTTACTTTCAGGAAACTTCTACACATAAAGGTGGGGAAATACAGATTTTAATCTGGCACAGGAAACTTTTGTCCCCCCAAAATAGCTTTTCAAAGCAGCTCTGCAATGGATTTTGGACTTTTCTTGAAGGAATTCCTTGTGCATGTGCATCTGCACAGTGCTGCAGTGGGGATGTGTCCAGGGAGGTTTCCCAGCACCCAGACTCAGCTCCCAGCTCCCTTCACAGCAGCTGGGGCTCCAGCTCTGCCTCTTGGTCCTTTCTGGGTCGCTTTTTACAAAAGAGAGAAGCCAAGATCTTTGTTTCCTGATGCTCACAGCAGAGAAGAGGCTGATATCTGGATTTGGAAAGTAGGGCAGTGAGAATCCCTGGCGAGGCGAGCAGAGCATGGCAACAGTCTCCTGCTGAAAGGGCAGAGTTGGGCACTTAGTTCTTCTGTTGTCTGGGTGGTCCTGAGAGCCAGCTTTCCTTTGCCCCTCCTTGGACGTCTCCTCCAAACACAGGGAGCTGACAAGCAGTTTAACTTCCCCAGGCTTTCAGCGGCACTGAAGGAAGTGAGGTGAAAACTCTGCCTGTGTCAGTGTTCCCACAGACCTGCCCCCACGGTGCCTCTGTGGAGGGGACCCAAGGCAGCAGGGAAACCTGCAGACAATGCCTGCTTTGTCTACGTCCCTTCTCCTCGGGCGCTGTGAGATGCTGAGTCCAAACATTTAACCACAAAATGCATTAATTACCATCCAGCTCCCCGGGGTAAGGCCCATATGCCAGTAACTAGGGAAGGGGAAAAAAAAAGCATGGAAAGTACATTGATTGTTAAATGACTCCGACTGCAATTACTGCCACTAAAAGTTCTTGATGAACATTTCCTAGAAACATTTAGTTCTCCAACCTCTGTGCTTGGAGCAGTGTTAACTTGGACCGTGGAAAAGAGGAGTGACCCAGAAATTATGGGATGAAGTCAACTTCCCACATAATGACATGGAATGTGTCCTCTGCTCTTGTAGTTCTCCCTCAACCAACAGCAGAGAGCTGTTTTCCACAGGCTGTTTCCCCCGTGGCAGATGCTGGCTCCAGGTCCAGTTCCACACGGCGTGTCCTCGGCTGCTCACTCCAGTCCTGAGCCTGCAGCTAATGCTAAAGTTTGGCATCCGCCCCGGATGGAAACAAGTTCTCCAGGGACAGCTGGATGGGAATTACAGCAAACTGCAAACAGTCCGACACCAGCAGAAGTTTGATTTCCCCTGCACTGCCTGTGAATCTGGCAGGCTCACACCTTCCCAAGCAGCTCCAAACACAAACTCTGCTCAGCAGAAAGGAAAGAATAACAGAACAGACCAGCCGAGGTGGCAGGTGATGGACGGAGCCAAAATCTTTCTTGGTGCCTGGATGGGAGGAAGGAAATTGGGGCTGGAGTGAAAGGGGCACCAGCTCAGCAGAACATCTGGGACACATGGTCTGGGCCTGTGGTCTCTGCCCTTCCACTGAAACTCTTCAGGGAAGGACATTGTAGCATCCCAGCCCAGGATCCCAAATTAGCATTGGAATGAGAATGCTGGTATTTTTAAACCAGGGTGTGTCATTCCTGCCTTTCTTTTAATAGGTGTCTGTGGGCACGTTCTTCTCACAGCTTCATCCACCATTGCTTTAAAGAGCTCTGATGAACCCCAGGCTCAGGATAGGCTCTCACTTCCAGCTGCAGCTGGCACTGGATGGTTCCTGCCTTCCCAAACTTCCTCAGCACCTTTCTTCTCAAAGCACTTTCATTATGCTTAAAATCCAGGATGTTCATACTGTGGTCCCACTGAGCTCCTCGAGTGCCTGAAAAATTCCCTCTAGAAATAAAAGCCTATTTTTAAGCCCCCAGGGTCAATGTGGCAGTGAATTCCACCCATGGAACAGCGAGGGCCAGGGCAGGAGAATGCCTGCTTTGATATCTTTAACATCTGATGCCTCCTGTTTCAAAAGCACTTGGAAAGTTTGAGATGGAAAATTGCTACAGAAAGGCCAAAAGTGCTGGAGAAGTGAAACAATAATACGTTGTTTTGCTGCTCTGACGAATGGAAACGAACCTTCTCAAAGCAGCATAAAATAATATCAAGGGAGTGACCCACTGAGCACAGATGGGGGGCCAGAATTGCTTTCTTCTGACTCCCTGCAAATTTAGCTTTGAATAAGTCACTTAACTTTCCTGACTCATTCCTCACCACTGTTAAGGTGGGTGATACTCATTTCCCTATGGATTGTTAGGAGGACTGCTGGTTTATTATGTAAAGCTTGGACAAATTAAGTCTAAGTATTATCAAAAGAAAAAAGTAAGTCTTCCAGAATAATATAAGCAGCAATTACTGAAGTAGGAAAGAATCGAGAGCTTTCAGCCTTCAAAACTGTTCTGAGCATCGTTAGAGGTTTCATATGAATGGAGACTGTGAGGGGTTTGGTACGTGGCAGCTGGAAACCAGGCAAATGTCATCTAAAGTAAAATAATTGAAGATATTAAACAAGAGCCGAGGCTGGTGCAGCTGGGTATAAATGAAATAAGCTATTAGCTGCTCTGCAAGATAACAGCATGGGAGTGCTTTTGTTAGAGGAGAAATGCAGTGGTGTTGAGGGAAAAACAGCCCTGGAAGCTCCTTTGTAGGGCTGGTGAAACATAAAAAGGCCCAGAGTGCCTCATAGACCTCAAATTTGTTGCTCTACACCCACCTTTATGGGTGCCGTGGGAGAGCTGTTTCTTTGTGCTAAACCACTGCCTTTTCCCAAGGAGGTGGGTCTGTGCTTTGGGGAGGCTGGAAAGGATTTCAAGTTTTACAAAACCCTGTGATTTTCGAACTTGTGGTGGAGGAGGAGAGTGAAGCAGAGAGGAAGGCTCAGCCCTTGGCTAAGTAGGGAGTACCTGGCTCAGTGTTCCTTATCCTGGAAAAATGACTCAGCTCCTGCCTTTCCCACCAGACAGAGGATACAACTTTCCCTGCCATGTGCTGTACTGGCCTCGTGATAGAAGGCCCTTGTTAAACCAGTTCCTGAGTCTACTGGGGACATTTCTTACTGGTGCTAATTTCTTACTCTGCCATGCAGAAAAGTGAATGTAAAGCCCAAGATTGATGGACACTTGAATGTTTCTGCGACAATTCCATTTAAGGGAAATTTTTCCCCCTCTCCTCCATCCTACCCATGTTCCAAGGATGGTGGGGTATCCTTTGTGGTACAGGCTGCAGTGGGCAATGATTGAGGGAGGCTCTCACACTGGTTACAGTGACAGAACGATTTCCAGTGTCCCACCCCGTGAATCAGCGATTCCCTGGACTTTGTCAGACAAACAGAAAGGAATATTCCCCTGGCTCCCAAGGGAGCTGAGGCTGTGCAGGAGCTGCAGGGATGGGAACGAGAAGGACTTTGTCACATCGGTGGCACAGCCCTATCAGCTCCAGAGAGGGGCTGACAGCAGTTTTTCCTGCTCCAGATGAATTCAAGGGCATTCAAAGATGGTATTTGCGTAGAGACATCCGGTTATGCAGAACTGAGGGAGCAAAACGCCCCGGAGAGAAGGAGGTTTTGTCATTGCCGGTGAATCCTCCGCTGGTAACCCTTCCACGCGGAGCCATTCCCGGCTGCGGGGAGGGATTTGGGTACAAATTACAGAGCTGGTGGCGTCCCTCGGGGATCCCCAGCCCTGGGAACGCTGGCCCAGGTGCAGCCGAGCCCAGACACCCAAAGCCGAGTCTGGGCCGCTGCAGAAGGAGGGCCCGGCAGCGAGGGCGGGGTGTGGGGAATAAAAATAAAGGCCGCTCTGTTCCCGCGGCCCGCGGAAAATGTGATCCCAGGCCGAGCTATTTCGGTGAAAAGACTGGAAAAAGCACAGTTTCATTGCATCCCGATGTTTCAGCTCTCCCGCCCATTTTTTTCTGTCTGGCTCCTCATCCCTGACCTTAATAGTGAGGGAAAAACTAGGCTGGAGACTCTCCTGCCTCTCGGGGTGGGTTTTTCCCTCAGCCAGAGCAGCTGTTCGTGAGGGGGGAGTGTCTGGGTTCCTGGACTTCACGGCTCCCCATGAGGGCTGAGGCGATGGCGGGACACACACCCCGGCCCCTCCCCGGGGCTGGCGGCGGCCACAGCCGCTCCCAGGCGTGAGCTCACCGGGGCCGGCGGTGCCTCAGCCCGGGGGG
>VWZG01011332.1:184730-274687 GCA_013396735.1 Grallaria varia
TGCTCTCGCAGCTCTCCCCACGGCTCCCCTCAGGGCTCCCCTCACGGGTGTCCCCACAGCTCCCCTCACGGCTCCCCTCACGGGTGTCCCCACGGGTCCCCTCACGGCTCCCCTCAGGGGTGTCCCCACGGCTCCCCTCACGGCTCCCCTCACGGGTATTCTCACTGCTCTCCTCGCAGCTCTCCCCACGGCTCCCCTGCGGACCCGTCGCCCCCTCAGCGCCCTCCACACTGCCCCAGGGCGCGGGGCTGCGGCTGCCGCGCACAAAAGGGGAGCCAGGGCGTGTGCCCGGCTGAGTCAGAGCGGGCGACAGCGCGGGCCGCGGGGAAAGTCTCTCGGCAAAGTGCGTTTGCTGGAAGATTCTTTGCCGGGAGCGGCAGGGCCGCGGGCAGGGCAGTGCATGGCAGGGGACCCGGCGCCACAAGGCATCGCCCCCGCTCCGCATTGTGTGCCCGCAGCGCGCAGGGAGGCGGCAAAAAGGTGGCGAAAACACGAGTTACTGCTCACTCCCCGCCGGAGAAAGTCTACTTTTGTGTCAGAAACCCAGTGTGTAAACCATCGCCAGTTTTTCATCCGAACCAGAAGAATGAGCATGTGTTGTACTGCCCTTATCTGGCAAGGATACCATATGGTATCGCCACATGTTTTGCATTCGTTTATTGTAGTATGATGCAATATTTTGCATCCTCCGGGGCTCTGGTGATGCAGCATCTTGCCTTTACTTCATATCAAAAGTGCACAGAGTAATTGGTGTTACTCTTCTCTTTCTGTGCTTAAACGACCCTTAATGAAAGCATCTGCAGAAAAGTATTTAAATTCTTCAGATGAAGTTTCTTTCTGTTGCAGTGAGAAAATCGGAGATCTCTTCATCTGAGATCTCGGGGATTGTTTTGTATAAAGGCCACGGTGACAAACATGGAAATTTCCAGCAGACTAGGTAGAGCTTTGAAAAGAAGCAATATGGATTTTATTTCTTAAATGATACTCTAAAAGTGTTGAATTTTCCTCCTTTCAGACTTTTTAATAGTATTAAGAGGCAGTAACAGGACCCAGGGAAAGCAGTGGAGGATTCTAGACCTGATTTGAGTCAGAATATTTAGGCTCTTAGTGTAGAGGTTAGAACTTACAATTACATCAATTAAGTTACAAATTACTTTGAATTATTTATAGTAGTACTTCTTTAATATAACACGCCAACTTATCTGTCCTAAAGTTTATTGGCTGATTTTTTTTCTTATTTTTGAATAATTTAGAGCAGTGATTGATGGCAGAAGGATTTGGGGACAGGGAAAATAACCTCTGTGGGTGTGTTTAAAGAGAACATTTCATGCATGAGGAGTGGCATGGAAGAAGCTGTAAAAATAATTGAGAAAGATGTGTTCGTTCTGATTAAATCAGAATTGGACCTATAAAGATTGAGACTGTATGAAAGAGGATAATCAGTGAAATTTTTCTGTCCCTTTCTGCTGAAACTTCTATATTGGCTTGGGTTTAAGAAAGCTAAATTTGAGATTATCAGCAAGTTGTTTCTCCCTCAGGGAAACCTTTTCCCAGTGTTATGGATGACTGCTGCTCACTGTATGGTGTCTGCCTTTAGGATGAAGTTCAGGTTTAAAAACGAAGTTATTCTTGTCTGCCTTCATGATCTTCAGGTAAAGGTTATTTCCCTGTAAAATCCTTCAGAGGAAGAGTAACCCCCCCGCTGCCCCAGGAGACAGACCAAAATCGTTGTTTCCCTGGGCGTTGCTGCCTGTCCCACACTTTACTGAAGCTGTTGAGGATTATCAGGAGGGTATTTTTGTAAAGCCAGTAAAAGTCTTGTTTTCTGCCTCATTTAGATGATCACTTTAGAAAATGCAAACAGACTATGGTTATTGAATGAAACTAATAGTGACTGTCTAGAGGAGTGCCAGATTTTGATGTAGTAATTTTTATTCCATTATAAATGGGAAGCTCAGTGTCAGTTGCAGTTTTTCACCTGGTTGTGTCTGCAATGTAGAAAAAATCTGAATTTTCTGAGCGTTCCTCAATGTAGCGGATCACTTCTCAAGCAGTATCTGGGATCCTGGTTCTCCCTGGGCACTGTTAGTCAGCGAAGCTTTTCAGGCAGAGGTAGTGGAAAGGCTTCTTGACCAAAACTGAGCTCTCTGCCAAACGGCTGCGGCCCAAGGGCGGTAACTGTATGACCTGAGCACAAAGGATTGTAGCAGCCAGACTGAGATGAAACAAAGGTACGGATTAAAGCTTGAGAAACAAACCTGTGAAGTAGGAGAAACGGTTTGGCTCTGTGCCCAAAACGTTGGGTTTGAACCTCATTAAATTGTGATCAGTAACAAAATAGGACGGGCACAGCATGGGGAGGAGCGCACACATGGTTGGGTTTCAGTTATGAATAACTATACAGGCCTGTTTGTCACCAGCAAAGGGATTTTTTCCTCAAAAGACAATGTGTCGATCTGCTGTAACTTGTATTTTCATAGTCTGTGATAACTAAGTGCAGAATTAGGGTACTTAGGTAGGAAAATATGTTGCAGTGCTGAAATGGAGGTGATTGATCTGTTCCTTGGTCTCACAATGAGTAGTTTCAGCAGGTTTTCGTTACAGGGCCAGTGGTCTGCCCGTGGTCTCTTTTAAACGGACTGAAAATATTTTTCAAGTCTTTTCTCCTGAGAGCTGATTGGGAGAAACTGTTGATGTATCTGATTTCATTTAGTTTCCTTGTATGTCGGCATGTTATATTCATGAGGCAGGCCCACTTCCATTGTCTACCAGGAATATTCTTCTGTGTCCTAGTGCCGTTTCAGAGTAGTGAAGGCTGCATTGTAGTGAATGTGCTCGCAGAAACTTGAGCACTGTGATGTGAACACAGCTCCTGTAGGTCACTTGTAATAATAGCTGCAGTTTAGTTATCGTGTGTGGAATTTTATTGTAAATAAAAAGTGTGGTAGACTGACTTGGTCAAATAGAACAACTCATCTGTGGAAATCAGAGGACAGAGTTACAGAACTAATTGTGCAGCTTCTTTAAGGGAGTGTGCAGAGGAGATGGGGATGGAGCTGCTGAAAGCTCCAGCCCTTGGTGTTCTGAAGGGGCCGGTCAGGGATTGCATCTTCTTGTAATAGGGAGGTGAAGACACACAGGGTCAACAAGTTCAGTGTTACAGGAAAAAACCAACAGGCTCAACAAACAAGAAATTTACAGTCTGCTAGTATGACATGGGTTAGAGTACATGTTGAGGAAGGTACTCTCCTCTCAACTGGATAACATGTGTATACTTGCAAATTAATTAGACTTCGGAGTTCTGGCAGCTTTCAAATGTCATTGCGAAATTGGGCACCTTTTTTGAAAATCAGATAGTGTGTACTGTTTGTTTAACTGTGAATTGTACACTCAGTAACAAAAAAGCCTGTGATTTCACATTTCATAAATACCCCACTCTGAAACACTCCCAATGATTGTAACAGAAGCTTGTCTACATTTTTGTATATCTGAATTCAACAGAGATTTGGCAGGTGAACTGTTTGTCTTCCGGGATCTAGGTCTGTTTTGTTCAGTTTAGTGTTGGAGCCGTGGCAGGAAGGGGATGTGTGGATCTGCATCTCCAGCAGCTGGCTGGATGGAAGCTCAGGGTTGGGCCAGGGGAGGCTGATTTGCCTGGATTCATGTCTGCCTTTGTCTCACACTGCTCATTCCCTTACATAAGCTCTGACGTGTCATTCTGGAGTCCTATAGCTGCTGTATGTTTGTTTTTAACAAACTGTCCCATGATCTTGTTTGTCATCAGTTTTTTTTTCCTGTTTTCTCCTACTATGCTGTACAATTTATAGGCACATTGATACAAGGAAATAACAGGACTAGAGACATGCAGCATTGCTTCTCAAAGATAGTCTTGGCAGGGTTGGTGCTTGATAATCTTATTAGATAAGTCTCCTCCTTACGTACCAGATGATCCTTTGGAGGGTTTGATGCAATAACCTCAGCACCTGAGAACCTCCTCAGCCTGCCTTTGATATGTGTTTGGTATAGACAGCAGAATATTGTGGGAGGCTTATTTCTTGTGAGCAAACACTGGAGTGTTGTAAAGGAGCCCTTTATAAACTGAGGGATCACCATCTTGTTGTATCCTGTGTTCAGTGGTTATAAATCAGACCTTTTCCTTTTTTGGCCAGCAAACTGTATTCCTTTAAATTCTGCTTGAGAAAGTTCTCACAGCCACAAACATCCTTGGCTTTTTGATTTGAATCTGATTGCTAATACAGAAACTGGTGCGCTTGGTACAGTATTGTTAAAGTACAGAGGTGGCCTGGTGTAGATGTTAATTTTTTTGCTAAACATTGGTAAATGAGCTTAAAGACCCCTAGCAATCATTTCCAAAGGGATTACACAGATGAGTTCCATCTGAAATTGCTTCTGAGCACACTGCAGCAGTAGTGATTGTATTCCCTGGCATCCATCCTCCCCTTTCCAATGATTACTATCTAGACAACTCTGATTGTCAAGAGAACTTGTGTTTTACTTTGCAGGTGAAATGTGTCTTTAACACTTGGTGCACTTTTCCCTCTTTTCTCCTCAAAGGAGTCTGAAAACTGTCTGAGTTGCTAGATTCCAACTCTTGGCCCTTGGCAGGCTGTGGGTCATCCTGGGCTGTACAGTCATGGGCAGTGGTGCTTGTGAGTCACTCGCTCCATGGTTCAGACAAGTGCTCTATGCCATGGATGCATTCTTGGAACACACATACTGCTATAAAAGACGAATCTGTCCTCTGTTTTCCCAGCTAGGATTTCTCAGGGTGTGTATTGAGGGCTTGAAGGGGAAGGAAAAGCCTGTGTGTGAGAGCACTTGTGGGACAAAATTCAGGACCTGGATGCTGTGGAAAGTCAGGGGATCTGAGCCTTGTCCTGATGCTTTTGTGTGTCAGTCAGTGACTGGGGGCGTGTGCAGTGAGGAGTTCACAAAGCAGGGAAGACCTTACTGAATACCAACTTTCTGGTGTAAATACATGAACAGAATGAGAATCCTCTTAAAGAGAGTCTTATCTGTGTAAAGATAGTTGATTGTTGAGAAGTAACGTGGATATACGAGGAACGCTTACATAAACTGGGGTTTCACTGGTAGGAAGTGGGTGGGAGGTCTGATAATCTGGCAGTGGGCAGCACTGTGACAGTATTAGCATCCTAAGAAGTTAGTAATCATTACCCTCCCAGCCTGAAGTGACTCAGTGTCCCTGTCTGGTCCTTCCCTGGTTATCCTGACCTCATCTTGTGGAAGGAAAGAGTTCTTTATTTGGGGAGTAAGACTGTCTATTAGTTGGAATAGGGCAAGCAGAGAAGTGATTGGTTCTGTAGCTGGACTTGTGGATTTTTGAAGGCTGAGTTGTCCCTTACAGAAATCTGTGTTTGGGAGAAATTCTAATTTGGGAATTCCTTGAACTTCTAGCTAAACAGTAAGCTATGTACTCTGGAAAGTGACTTTTGGACTCAGAGGGTTGATTTTTTTTTTTTTTTTTTAAAAGCGTTCATTAGCTAAAAAGGACAAGAAAAGCCTGGGACTGTTACTTTCTCAGCAGTGTCTGTGAGTTCAGATTCTCTTTAAACGCGGCATTTATTGTGATGTGACAAACACAAGGCCTGCATGCTTTTATAACAGTGCCTACATCAATTCCAAGTCTTGGCTGGGCTGCACATACCATTTAAAAATCCACAAGAACTAGTTTTAAGACTGGATAACTGTACTTTCAGTAATTGGATTTGTTGCCTTTTCTTGGTAGATGCTCTCTTATTCCCTATAACTGAGAATCAACTGAGCAGTGCAGTTCTATAAAGCCTTAACTGGACAGCATGGGATTAAAAAACCACTGGTTTTGTTTGCCATTGTAGACATTTAGTTTGTCTAAGACAACAAAATTTAATTAAGGTGGTAGTTGGTTGCAAATTGACGATCCATGGAAAAATAATTTACATCTGTATTTGTCATCCATCTAGTTTGATTTTTATCTTTAAAGTTCTTTGTAAATAACCTGTAATAATCAGCTTACTGTTCTAATCAGGTTTGGGTTTTTTCCTGCATGTTCTTCAGTGTGCTATAACATAGTTGCATTCTTAAAATAGATGCTAGGTTCTCATTTGTGATATTAAGAGTTTATGCATATTTTAACACCCAGACCCAAACTGATTGTCTTCATAGGAGCTTAGAGATTTGACTCCAGGAGCTTTAAATCTTTTATTTAGAATACTATTTCCCTAGAAAAAGATAACACTTAATTTTTTTTAAACTTATTTTGGGTAGTTAGAGTTTTTTAATTCAGGTCAAATGCATTTGTGGCACAATCTTATTTTTAGGGCTCTAAATTCTGTGTTTGTTTATGCTGAAATGAAAAAGCAGCTAAACTCTGTTACAGATGTCTTTGTGTGTGAGTTCTCTGTAGGTTCAGACTTATTCCTTGTATTGTTTGCCAGACAAAGGGCAAGGAACTTACATGAGGAAAGGAAATGACTTAGTTCTGAACACTGAATATCCATATTAGGTATAAACTAAATATAGGAGTGTAATCCAGGAGTGAAGTCATATCTGTGTATTTTCAGGAGAAGAGCTAATGAGATCAGTCAGTGCTACTGGATCTGCTTCAGGCTTTTTTGGCTCTGTTGAAACATTACTATTTTGGCTGGAGTTTGCTGCTCTGTACTTTGGAGAGCTGCTTTTCTGAAATAAAGGGAATAGGTTTTTACATGGTTTTATCTAAAAATAAAATCAAAGTGAAGCATAAGTAGGTTTCTGTAGCCTTTGAGTGATGTATTGGCTGTCCTGGTGAGATGTGCTGTACTGGAGCTTCAGGAGATAAGGCAGGGTGTCCCAGAGGAGGAAGTTCTGCTCTGGAATGGCAGAACTCAGAGCCCATCTCCTGGGGCATGTGCGATTCAGGCAGAGGCACTGAGTTGTACCCCTGTTTTGGTCTTCGGTAATATTTTTGCTTCCAGAGCTTCTGAATGTGCTATTAGCGGGGGAACAACTTCAAAACTGCAGTGAATTTTGAGTGAGCTTGGAGAATTTGGGCAATTTCTTTGTTCCTGGGTGTGTTCCTCTGTGGACATTACTGTTTGCAGTCTGGTTTGGAGGCAGCTGTGGTTTTAGCTGTATTCCCTGTTTTACCAGCACTGTGAAGCTCCCAAGTAGCAGCCTTTGGGCTGGCATTTGGACATGAAATTCCTCTGGGCTCTCCTGCTCCTCTTGGGGTTTGGTCCAAGTCAGACTGGTGCGTGGAATGGCCTGTGTGGAGCAGCTCTGGATCACTCCTCCCTGTTGATCTGCCGTCCTCATTGCTCCCCTTCACTCTCTGAATTAGGTTATAAAATACCACAAACACAGTTCTTTGTTTTTCTGTCCTGCAGAAGTGATGCACATTCAGAGGGTCATTTGAAAAACTTACACGCTAAAGATACAAATTATACTTGGTCTTCTGAGCCCCAGTGACAATATTTGCAGTTCTTTCCTATAATTTTGATGCTTTGCTATTTGATAAGGGAGATTTGGAAATAGTTCTCTTGGACTGTAGCCAAAGCACACACTGTACTTCATTAACAAATTTGGTAAGTCTGAGGAGAGTGAATCATTGTCATACAGAATGCCCATTCCATGTTTATATGCTAGATACCCAAAGGCAAGTTCCAGGCATTATAAAATAAACCCTTAGTCCTGTATAGTCTGTCTCCAGTTTAGTGCTAGAATATTGCGAGAATGTGTCAAGCTGTTACACAGCAAATTTTACTCAGTGTAGCCCTGTTGATCATATGGAGATTTGTTCCAACATGATCTCTCTGTTAAAAGTCTTGCTGTTGAAGGGCCAGCAGAGATGCCAGGTTTCTGCCATTAGAGAATAATTTAATAATAATAATTTAATAATTGAATTCTGTGCCAGGTCAGGAAGTGGCATGTGTGTGTCTGTCCACAATAATCCCAGGGTTTGTATTCATGTCATTAAGTTTGTTTCTTCACTGGAGAGAATGGTGGGTTAGTATTTAAGGAAGGTGTTGGTTCTGGTTCTTCATCTGAGTCTCCTGAAGGATGAACATGGGATAATTTCTGTTCTCCAAAGTGCTTAATTAATTTCTGCTGAATTGTGAACTTACATCATGGAGATCCCCCATTTTTTTCTAAAAGATTTACAGTGAGAATTGGGCAGCAATGAACAAGATTTGCAGGAAAGTGTGCAAGACAAGTCTGCTAATTATTTTGTTAGGAACAGCATCACAGGGCTAAAAATATCATCATCCCAAAATGGTCAGCTGCTGTTCCAGTCAAATGTCTGACACAGTGATGTCTTATCAGAAAGGTAATAACTTAAGAGGCTGTTTGAAAGGGCTGATGAGCATTCCTTTCCCTGGTGGAATTGCCAGATCTCAAGTGAACGCAGGAACTTCAGTTCATTTTTTTTAAAAGCTTTTTCAGTTGAAAGGAATTTCAGCTGCTGTGGAACATGGATGGATTACAAATTGCGCAAAGGTGATGGAGGTCACAAAGAGACAGTGGTAGCTCAGGTTGGCTTTTCCCAGGGTGGGGTGGATGTCAATCAGCCTATAGCAAATATAGACTAATTCTCTTGGGCTTTTTGTATTTTAGCGATTTCCAGGTATGAGCACTGATCTTATGCTTTTTGTTTTCTATTTTCCCTTTGTTTTTCATAAAGGACTGGCTGTTTGAGGCAGCAGTGATGGCTTAAGCTGCTCGATAGAACTGGCCTTGGGGGTGTGTAGTGGTTGTGATTTGAGAGTCTAACTTGGTACGGTGTTACCAAGCCTTTTAAAAGTCAAATAAAGGGGTTACACTGATCAATGTCGTTCATGTGAAGATGAGACTGAGAGATCCAGGTGCTGAAAGCTTCATTTGGAGCTTTCTGAGGTCAGCTGTGCAGTTTGAAAATGAATGTATACTCTTTCCTGAAAGACATTTTCATATTTTCAGATGGCACATAATGAGCGATTTGCTAGTTTTGTCACTTTTTTATGACAAAAGTTACCTTTTTTCATAAAGGTATTGGGGAAACATTGGAGTTCAGTTATAATGGCAGTAAGAGAACAAGATCACACAGAAAACAGCGCAGGGGTGGTGCTATGGGCTCATCCACTGACAGCACACCCGAGCTGCAAAGGTGAACTTGAAGTACCTGTGATCTGAGGTGCCAGACTGCTGCCCTTGGAGGTGAGGAGAATGGTGTTGAATGTTATATTTAAAATCTTCTTAACGTTGTGAAAGAATTACAGGAGTTAGCTTGCTTGTCAGAGTCATTAATAGTGTGCCTAAATCTTCTTAATGGTTGCTTAAAGCTTATTTTGCTCTCAGACCAAATCTTTAGCGACTTTTTACCTTACTTTAGCAGTAAGTGTAGAATAGATTTCAGAGAGCTCAAAAAAGCTGTGCTGTGGTATCAGCTGGAATACACAGGACCCGTGACACCTGAGAGAGCAGCAGCCTGCAGCTGTCTGGAGACTTGCCTTTGCTACTGTCTCTTTCGAAGAGGTTGACATGGAACTTCAAATGTGCAGCAGTTTTTGATCTGTTAAGAAAAACTTTTAGAGATGAGTTGGTTTATAAACATGACGAATGTCAGCTGTTAATGAGCACTTGGAACTGAAGTAAAGGAACTGGGAGAATGTGTTAAATATTGAACAGCTTTGCCAAATGAGAATTCTAACAGAAAGATGAGGTCAAGAAAAACAATGTCCAAGGGGGAATAATTAAAATCTTCATTATTCTGTCCGATGTGTGTGGGCTTTTTTTTCTTTGCAAGGTGGTCCACACTCCAGCTGGGGTGCATATCCCAGTTCTTACAGACCTCTGCCCGTGTGGCCCCTGTTGGGCAAGGGGTGTGCGGTGGGTCATTTCCAGGCCTTTTTCATTCACCTTTCATGTTCATGTGCTGTTAACAGCTCACACTGGCTAATTATTAAAGCAAGAGGATGTTTGTACCACCTTTATGAAATGTTTATTGCTGGAACACTTGCCTGTGTGTCTGGTGGGAGAAGAACAAACAAAGCTGGGAGGAGTTGTCCAAGGTTGCTGCTGGGTTTGTGCTGGCCTGGCTGTTCTCTTGAGGTGCTTGGATAGTACAAAGCCTGAGATTGTGTTTATTTCCATTGCTTTTTGCTTATAATACCTTTTTTTAAGTTTTCTTTTTCACCGTGGTTTTTTAGTACTCTGTTTTACACTTACCAGGACAGCTGAATCTGAAAGGACAACCCCCTGTAGCAGTTCTAGAGGCTCTCAGTTCTGTCCTGTATAATAAGGGCTTTGTGTCCCTTTAAGTGTTTCTTTGCTTGTCTGTTTTTCTGGTTAGTTTTCAATAAACTTCAGCACTACCTTGGTAAAGTAAATCTGTGCAGGTTCTTGTGTTAGGAGTCAGGTTAATTTTTATGCAGCTGCAAAGGCAAACATTTCACAATTTAAATCTGGTGGGTTTTTTTTTCTTCCCTTTGCTTGTTTAGCCACTTAAACAGATGCATTTTTACGTGTACTCTCGGGGGCTTTGCTTTTTCTTTTCTTTTTTATTTAAACAATCTCATTTGAATGAAATCACTGCTTCAGGGGAAGAGAAAGGGAGGAGGTGGCTTCCGCATGGGCTGGATCAGCTCAGCTCAGGCTTCCAGACAGTGGGATAAGTAGATTTTTTTTCTGTTTTTTTTCCCTTTCCAAGCAGCTGGCACTCTTGCATGGGCTGAGCTGTCTGGCATTGGGAGTTGCCAGTAGTTTTACTGCAGTTGTGATAAACCAGGGTGACATCTCAGTGAGCAGACAGGTTTGGTTTACTGCCTTGTAGCTCTCATTCTTATTGGAACTTTCTTATTTAAGTTAATTTAAAAAGCAGCTTTGTTTGTTTTTCATATAACCCTGTAGGGTGAGTGCTGTGGTATGTTTTTGCTCAGCTCTTTCTATGCCATGCCTTACAATTAACAAGGTCAGTTTTGCCGCCTTACCCATTTTGTAGAGGGTAACACACAAGTGAAAAATACCATGTTTGCTTGCTGTGGGAAGGGTGACACTTTTTTCTGTCTGGTCCTAATCCCTGCTAGTGAAAACCTGGCAGAGAAACAGATATATGATGAAGTTCCTGAGTATATGTCCTTCGGTGAGCAATGGTAGAACTGAAAATTAGCCTAATTGTGGGCAGGTTGGCATTACTTAGTACCAAAGATTTTTAGAGTGGTTTTAGAAAGAATTTGAAACAAAACCTCAAAGCTTCTCAGTATAGAATGAATATGATCTTGTTGAATTACCAATTATCTAGGCTGACGTTAGTGTGAAGAAGTCAATATTTAATATTTACTTTCCTCTGATGGTGATGAGGATTAGACACTGAAGATATCCTGGAATATTATGGCCTGAATTAAAAGACAAGGCAATGACAAGTTTCTGGCTTCTAGTAATGGGCTCAAGCACAATTGTTATGTGATTAACCCCCTGCATGACAAGTTGTGTAGAATTCCAGAATATTTTTGCAATATTTAAAGGTTTAGAGTTCACTGCCAGCACAGCTCTGTTTGTTTTAGTGTAGGAAATCGAAGTCAGTACTGACTTGCAGAAACATTCCCCAAACTGGTGACCCTCTGAAGAAGGTCCTGGCTGGCTGAAGGAGCACTCGGGGCAGTCCCAGCACGGAGCTGCTCTGGGTGAGGGGCTGTAGCAGCCGCAGCTCTCGGTGCTTCAAAGACAAGGAGATGGAAATTGGGCCTCTCGGGCAAACAGTTACATAGCAGGATTCCTTGGCTGGAGAGCACTGGAGCCAAAAGTTTCTTGGCATTCTGAGTGCATTCCTTTTCCAGTATGTGCTCAGAATAACTTGGGACTTTTTGGAGCAGAAGTGGGACAAACGTTTGACTGGAGACAGAAAAGTCTGTGCTTGGCCGAGCTGTTCAGCTGCAGCTGTGGAGGTGCGTTAGGTTTTGTTTGTAGCACTGGATGTTATTGGGATGTAATCCCTTATTTCTGAGTCAAATAATCCAAAAAGCTGGTCTTGCTTAAACAAAAGCAGATGCTATTCATTTTTTGTAAATTTTGAATGTTAATCGTGCATTGGGAGAGAAAGAAAGTTTTGGGACAAGTTGGCTCTGCAGCATAAATGCATTTGACCTTTTTTGGTCCTCATTGGCCATTTTGACTAGGGAGGATGGACCTGAACGAGAGCCACAGTTCAGTGCTATGCCTAAATTTTTAAACACTTTTTTGTTCAGTTCTATGATTTTAAAGTAGCTTTTTTTTGTGTTCCAGTGGGCCAGGTAGGTAAAGCTCAGTGGGGTGGGGGCATCCAGTAACTCAGGAGCTTTGCTTTGAGTAGCTTGGTTGAAGTTGCCAGAAAACTTTTAGATGGAGATAATTTCTGAATCAAGGAATTGTTTCCACTTCAAAATGTGAATTAGCCTGGCCAGTGCAAAATATATATTTTCTTTCGATGGGATTAAGTGTTTTATTTTTCAGTCCTTTTTGAAGGTAGGTAAGATCTCACACATGGCAAAACAAAACCAAAACAACAACAACAACAAAAGAATATAAATCTATGATTTACCTGTAGGATTTGTCTGTTCAGTGTAAACACAGTAATGTAACTCTGGCAAGCATTGCTGAAATGCCCACTGCTGTCTGCAGGGACAGCAGTGGTTAAATATTAACATCCATAGAACACAGCTGGTAGACAAAGTGCAGAGTGAAGTCATCTTCATGGAAGTGTCTGGTGAGAGGGGAACACATGAGTCTGTGGAGCTGGAATCCTTACAACAGCTGCATCTACTGAGTCTGTGTAGAGCAGAGCGCCCAGTAACCAAACTAACTGTTTTATCCTTTTTGTGATGCTTTTAGAATTTAGTCTCCTGAACATGAGAAGTCTCATGCCAGTTTTTAACATAGTCATCAATCTGCTACAAGTTTTATACTTTACTTTTGAAAGATAAAGAAGGGAATTTGTAATTTATGGCAGAAAGACAACTTCCTTTTTCTTTCAAGTCTTCATTAATGACGCTGATAAAGGTTTGAAGAAAAACAGCTCTCTGTATTCTCCATAACAAAGCATTAGGAAGGATAGTCAGAGCTGGCAGGAGGGACACGTGCAGAAATGAGTCCATAAGCTGCAGGAACATAAAGGAGTTTGAAGCCTCATGTCCTGGTATTTATTGGCAACTATTAAAGGAGACTCAGCCTTATCTGCAAAGGCTCCAGGAATTTTCAAAAAAAAAGTTATCTGAATTTAATACAGGTTCATTGAAAAACCTGTTATTGTCATGGTCTTTGAAAATCTTACTGTTGGTCTTAACTTGCAAAGTCTTTCTTCATTCTCTCCACTGTAATGATGAAAGAATTGGCCAGGTTTTGAGAGTTGTGCTGATTAAAACTACTCTTGGAAGGACTCTAAGAATAATAATAACAACCAAAATCTTATGAAACTCGTCTGATACAAAGTACATGTCAAGATCTGACTTACATGGCCGCTTTAAGTACTGAACCAGTTTTCTCTTCAGAGGATTGAATTTTATAACAAGATTCAAGATTTCCGGTGCCTAATTCTTGCCCACTGTAAACTAAAATTTTCCGACTCAGCAATACATCCTTCATTGTCAGAGCAATCATGAGATCCATGCCATCACTGGGTGCCCTGAGGGGTTGCTGCTGCTGCTGCCTAATGGACCTTTGTTGTGGTAGGACAAAGGCTGATTGATAAATTGTCTATAAAAAAGGGTTTGGAATATTAGTTAATTGTCAGTGAAGTCTCTATGTACTCACAGTTTTTGCTCCCAGCACCTGCAGTACAATGAAGGTTCCCAGTTCCTGGTTGCAGCGGCTCCCTGGAGCACTGCACAGGGACACATGGAAGCAGTGAACTGGAAGATGACTACAATGAATTAGCTATGCCTTGGAGAAGGAAGGGAAAAATAATAAAGAGCAAAGAACAATAGTGATGTTGGGAAATTGCCATCAAAAGGTACGGCTGCTCAGAGGAAGATGTTGAGATGCTGAGGGCAGCTGGATCATCTTCAGTGTGAAAGAACTTTGTTGTCTGGGGTACTGTTTGGAGACATTTCTGGAGCAGCTGTTAGAGACATGACAAGTAGAGAGATTACCTGACTTCATAAATGTGCAAATATCAGTTGTTGCTTGGTCTGCCTTTAAGTAAAGATCCTTCAGTAATGGTGGGCACATGGAGATGGCACGGCCCTGCCTCCTAATTAATTCTGTGTTCTCTTCTGCAGGCTGGCAGTGATGGGGAAAGCATAGGAAACTGCCCCTTTTCCCAGAGGCTGTTCATGATTCTTTGGCTGAAAGGAGTGGTGTTCAGTGTCACAACAGTCGACCTGAAAAGGTAAGAAATACTTGATTTATTGGACAAGTGAGAGTACAGTGCACTTGGTGTAACAAAGGTTTGTCTGGGCCTTCTGAACTTGTAGGGTGGATTCTCTGAAATTAAAAAGAAAGTCTGTCCTCATAAATACTGAGGAAACCTTGCTGTAAATGGTGCATTCGTTAGTTATTGATAAGTGTCTGTAACAAAAAAGAATGAGTCTGGTAAATTCCCTTAAATTTATTCAGTGATGCTCCTGGAAAACTTAACAGCTGGCATCAATATTATAACTTGTATATAAGTGTTATAACTGAATATGGAATCTTACTTTACTAACTTCACATCAAGATCCCACAAGTGAAAACTGCTGGGTGGGTACTTTAGATCAACCAGTCTTTGGTCAGATCTCCAGTGATTGTTGGATAATTGTCACAAGTAACGTGCACCCTACTCCTTTAGTTCAAGACTTTAAGGTAATTTTTCTTCTTTTGCAATAATAATGAAAACAATGTGAAAATATCTGTCCAGGAGGTAATTACAAGTGAAATAGGAAGGAATAAAATGTAAGCTATACTGCCTTTGTACAGTGTCAACCTGATTTGTCATGATGCTGTGTGTACCTAAATAGTAGCTTCTTCTCCATTTCCAAAATGAATACTTCAGTGGCTAAGAAAGGTGAGAAGTGAATCCAGAAGTCTTAATTTCCTAAGACTGGGCATTCTTGTTTCAAAAGTGGCAATGCTAAATTCACAGAGGCCTTGTATTTGCTCCTGCTGTGAAGCAATGTTTTCACAGCACTGGTGAAAACAGGGCTGGCCACTGAGTGAGGGGGGAGCCTGCCAGTGCTCCCAGACCTGATTGTCAGGAGCAGAGCCAGTGGAAATACACACTGGGCTCCTCTGAGTCCAACATATAAGGAAGAAATCACCCTGCTAGACTTAACCTCATGTAATTTTTTGAAGGAGGTGGTTTGTTTGGATTTTAAAAATCCATGAAGTTGCTGCTTCAGTGCTGGCGAGGAGTGTTAAAGACTTCCATGTGTGGTGGGGCTGAGGCAGGAGGAGAAAGCAGCTTTTGTCAACTGTGTGTGCATTTGTAGGAGCTCAGAGACCGTTTCTGGCCAGTGTGGGATTTCACTGCAAATATTGTTGCTGCCAGCACCATAAACCAAATGGATCACATCTTCCATTTAGCCCTGCCTGTGGTTTGGGGAGACCTCAGGGGCAGAACTTGTGCTTGTGAACTCTCTGTAATTTTGGACTTCCTTTACTTTTAATGATGGTGTTATTTAACTTATTGCAGTAATTGGGGGGTGGGGGGAGTGAGAAGTAGGTGTAAAGATATATTTTAGGCTTTGAAAGCATTTTTACTCCTGAACCAGTCAGAGATATCATTAAAATGCCAAATACAACTGATGAATTGGCTTTATTTGTTTCCCTTTGGCAACTTTGAGTTAATTGGATGGGGGAATGGGATGTAAGAATAACTTTCAGGGTATAAATTGGTTGCAGATGTTTAAAATTGACTCTCCTCACACAAGAAAAGCTTTCTTTCAGGTTTGGTTTTGTGTGGGGTTGAGTGGTTTTTTTTTTTTAAATATTGAGGAGGGGAAAACACAACGTAAGTGCGGAATTACAAGAACTGCAGAGAAATAGGTCAAGTAAACTACCTTTTTGTTGTGCACTGAAGGGATTTTCTGGTAAAGGAAACAAAGGACCACTGAAGCTAATTCAGATTTGAATAACTTAATTCCTTTTATACTAATTAAAGCTTCATAAATACAACTTTAATATTCTGGATTGACCGCTACCCAGTTGTAGAGTAGCAGAATGTCAAATCCAGCTAGCTGTTCAACAGGACATGTTTTATACCAGATGGGATTGTTTTCCCCAGTTATCATTACCAGAATGATAATAGATGTTAGATGTTGCTTTAATACTTCTAATATTGTCACAAGAAACTGCTTGTACAAGCACATTATTCAAGCCAATTATCTTCTCTGCTTTTTGTTCCTGCTAAAGACACTTGTTGAAGAACACAGTAGTAATTGTTTTAAGCATCTGAATTTATTTTCTTAGCCAAAAAAAGAGAAAGGCTTTACTTGCAAACCATGTCTCTGCCTCATAACGTCATTTCTGCACAACAGCAGGGCCAGCTCTGTCTGTTTGTGAGGCTTAAAAGGTCATGATTGGGTACAAAAGTTCACCAGTGAGGAACTTGGGACACAGGAAAAACTGAGCCTGGTTTGACTGACTCTGTCGTGGGTATTTTTCCCCTCCATAATTGCATTGGACATCACACTGTGCTAACAAAAGGACATTTTGCAGTTCTTAGTTCTACTTCTAGCACACAGAAGTATGCACATGGGCAAATGATCTGGGACATCCCACCCTTTGCAAGGAATTGTGCATTTCTTGCCTCTCTTTGGGCACACAGAGGCTTTATTCTTTCCCTTCTCAGCAGCATTTCAGTGCTCAGAGCTCTGACTTGTTCTGGTGGCCAGAGCAGAGCTGCAGCACATAAACTATTTGTCGGGCTTGTAACAACATCCCAGGCCAACCTGCCTTCAGTTGAGATTTGAAATCCTATTCTAAACATCCCAGTTGTGTGGTTTTACAGGTATGTTGACAGAAAAAGTTTAAATAATGACATTAGTAAATATTAAAAGGCAAACCCAACTGAGTGGTGTGAAATACTGCTGTGGAACTGAGGACGGGGGGGTTTGTTGCTGATTTTTTTTCCCCCCTGCTTTTCAGATACTCATTGCAGTACATGTGTAATTTATGAATCACTGCAGCACATACTACATTTGGGGGCTGGATTTTGTCTGATCTATAAGAAACGATTTGCATGCTAATTGGCATTCTGGTTTGTGGCAAAGCCATGAAATGTTTATACCTTAACTCTGGTTTTAAAGAACTTGCCCACTTAATAAGGCAGCAACAGCCAGATCCTTAATTAAGTGGCCCTGCCTCCAAAAATCCTGGTAGAGTTTGGGGCAGGTAAAAGGCAGCATGGATCATTTGGAGTGGTTATTCAAGGGGTTTCTTTTGTTTGGCTTTTTTCTTTTTAAGCTCTCCAGTTTTATCTCTGAAGTAAGACTTCCTGGTAATATTTTTGATTGCCTTCTTGTTTGACTGTTAAGGGAATTTGTACTCTCAGCCTTTTAAGGATGTCCCTGTGTACTTGTGCTCTAAGGGCTGTGGCTCCTCTGTGGTAAACCAGGGTTTGTTTATAATCTCCTGGCAAGAGAAGCAAACTGGAAGTTAAACCCTGTGTGATGTTTGGGCCTTGGCTGTGGGATGTTAATCTGTGCTTTCTTTTTCTTGAAAGATACAGGTGGTCTGACTGGATTAATAAAATGCTCTGCGGTCCTTGAGTTGCACTCTGATTGTTTGGAAAACTTCTTTGGTTAGTTCATTATACCAGTCTGTTTGTGAACTAAAGTCTTTCCTTTGATAGTATTGCTGCAAATCCGGTGGTCTTGCTTGTGTTTGTTTTTAAAATAACATTCCTTTTGAGGAATTTTATCTATCCAACTTGAGAAATTGGAAGTGAGCCACCAGGACTTCCTGTAATTGTCGGGAGTTACAAAGCTGTATTTAAATGAAGTGTTAAGCTACATGGAACATTAACCAATGACAGACTTTAAATCCTAAAAGTGAGAGAGAGATGGCAATTGTTAGTGAGAAATAACTTATTTGACGGTTAAAAATTTAAAAAAAAAAAAAAAAGTTAAATAATACTTCTGTTATGTGGCCTAAAGCAGTGTGTGGAATATTCTAGGTTATGAAAATCAGTTTTCTCACTCAGTCGTACCTGTAATGCCAAGTAAGTACACTCTGGCACTAGAAGAGGATCAGCAGTGGGCAGGACATGAAATTCTGGCAGGGGTTCTTAATTATGTAAGAACTGGAAAACAACATTTCTGTGGGATGCACTTGTAAACTGTGCTTAGTTTACAGAGTGCCAGTGCTCTCCCTGAAAGCCCTGCTTTCTCATGCTGCCCTCCATGGCTGTGTTTGTGCATTTACTAATCTAGTTTCCCTGTCCAGTACAGTCAGGAGGATTCCTGAGCTGCAGATCCAGTTTCCAGTAAATGCAGCTCCTGAGTGCCTGGGGCTGGCTCAGAAATGTGGCCATGTCGTGCAAGGCACAAACCCAGTTCAAGGGTTATGGTCCAGTTTGGATTAGTTAAAACAGTAACAAAGGGGCAACTTTATCCTGGCAAACTTTCTGCTGGGTCGGTGTTGTTTGTTGTTCCTGCTGCAGCAGAAGGTGGGGGTCAGGCTGCTCTGCCCCACCTGCCAGACCCAGCACTGCAGTTGTGGCTCATGTGCATTGTGGGACTTGGGGGTGTCAGTCCCAGTGAGGGTGTAGAGGAACTACATACTAATGTTGAGAATTCCACTCCCAGGTGTGCTGCTTTTATTTGTAAATAGTTTTTTCACTGAATGAAACTTTAAGCATAATTTTAAACATATTGTTTAAGCATCTGACAGCTTGTCTAGAATCAGATTCCCTGGGCATATAATAAATCATTTATACACATTGCTCAGTGTCAGAGTTGCTTATTTCCAGAACAGGTCTGTGTGAAGGGGGAGGATTATCACTGGGCTCAGATTATGCTATATATAAACTGTTCTGCAGAGCTTGGGAAAGAGAGACTGTGTTTGTGTGGTGTGTGTATATATGTATATCCCTTTGCTAGTCAACATTGTATTGATTTGAGAATAAACATAGAGATAGGAGGAAGCAGTTGGGTTGAAGTATTTTAAGTCGTTATGAAGTCTATTAAAAATGCTAATCAAGTTGTAAACTCACTATTTAAAAAGAAAACTGGTGATATGTTTTTTGAACTGTAAGGACATGAAAAGCTCAGGCAGTGCTTTGGTGCGTGTAGCAGTGGAATGGATGTCCCCTGCTTACTCTTGCATTGGTTTGTATTCCACCCTAGAAAACCAGCAGACCTTCAAAATTTGGCCCCAGGCACTCACCCACCCTTCATCACATACAATGGGGAAGTGAGAACAGATGTGAATAAGATTGAAGAGTTCCTGGAAGATGTTTTGGCTCCACCCAAGTAAGTGTGAAAATGATAACTTGTCCCCTTAGATAGACACTGTTCCCACAGGGCTATTCTGCACTAAGGAGGATTTCTTCAGCAGCAGTAAACTGAGGGCATGGAAAATAGCTTGGAGTTCTTTTACCTTCCCCTCCCCAGCTCCTTCATCTTTATATTAAAAACTGTTTTTAAATTATCCTTTGAGTCCTGCCATTCTTCCTGCAGTTTCAAACTGAATGACTCTTCCTTTTGGTGCCGGGCACAGGCTGTTCTGATGATGTGTTCAAATAATGCAAATGAAGATGAGTCTGCTGTACAGAACTTAGTCCTGACTTGTAACAAATGTTAGTGGGGATTTGTTGTGCTGTGCTCAAGCTTTCTGGAAGGTGTTGGCTTCCTTCTCCTCAGCTGGCAGGCAAAGGCAAAGTCCAGACACCTGCCTTTAACAGACTGAACTGCTTTGTCTTTTTAGTGTGGAGGGACTTCACTTTTTTCTTAAAAGATTTGGAGTCTGAAACAGCTGATATTAATTTAAATGGAAAAAGAAATCTCCTGATTTCTTTTTTCTGTACAGGGAATAAACAAGTGTATTTAATTAGTTACTTGCTTGGATAAATTGGTAAATCTACATTATGTAGAATATTTTTAAAAAGCGCCATTTTGTACTAGTTAATATATATGATGAGTGTCGTTGTGCTAAATGTGCTGTAGATCTACTCCTTTCTGCTTTCCAGGTACCTAAAACTTTCACCAAAGCATCCAGAATCAAACACTGCTGGGATGGATATATTTGCCAAATTTTCTGCATTTATCAAAAACTCTAGACCAGAAGCTAATGAAGGTGGGTAACCCTGGGGGCAGTGCCTGAGCACACATGGTTTCCTTGGCTTCTGTTTTTCGGAGCAGCTTTGCTGTGAAGTGTCTCACTGACAAAAGTAGCTGCATTTAGTTGATGGACACTTGAGAGAGTCTCATGAATTAAATCTGTGGTTTGAAGTTCATGTCAGAGACAAATATTTTAACATTTGAAAGAGAACTTCAGCTGGTGTTCAGTCAGAATTCCAGCCGGGTGTGCAGGGTTTGTAAATATGCCTGGTAATGGATATTTGCAGCCACTCAAAACTCTTGAATGAAGTATTAATATTTTAACATCCAGAACCCAATTTCATGCAGTTTGTGCTTGAGTTTCTGTGCATCTGTTGCACTTGATTGTTTGACCTTGTAGGACTGAGGGCTCCCATGCAGGGTTCTGAGCTAAGCTTAGTTCCCATCGCTTTCTTCAGAGGATTAAGATCTTTGTGTGTGGAGGGGAAACAGTAGATGTAACATGAGAGATCAACAAGTGATAAAGAATTCACAGTTGGACTTTTAAATAGTTAGTACACATCTTTCACCTTCAGTGTGCTTTGAGGGGGAACCGAAGCCAGGGAGTCAGGAAGCCTTTCTGCTGTATTTCAAACAGGGACATGCAAAATATTTGTAAGCAGCTGAGCAGTCAGTCAGGATTTTGTGGGGTATGCTGCCCTCTGCTGCTGCGTTCCAGAAACCTCCAGGGTATCTGGGCTTGATCGTGGCTGTTTGCTGAGCATGTGACATTAAACAGATTACGTTTGAATGTATATAAACCCTAGCATAGCTTAATTCTAATTAGTTTAAGCCAGTTAGGCACAGTCTTAAGAAACTGCCATAAGCCACTTTTAAAACCAAAAATAAACGCTTGTGGATAGTCTTAGAGTCTTTTAAACTAGTGCAAACTCATGTATTAACCAGCTTTTAAATAACCTGCATATGTGGGATATTTAAAGGGATTCTGGTTCATTTGCAGTGTTACAGGTGACCACAAAGCCAGCTCCAACAGTGCTGTTGCCACAACGATTTTTCAGGGGTTACAAATCCTTCACTGTATGGGCTGCTCTGGGTAGCACAGTGATGTGGGGTTTATTTTTCAGGTCTGTTACTGGTATCAATATTATAAAAGAGAGTTTGTTTTGAAATATGTGTCCTGTAGGTTGGCTTTTTGTTCTTAAACCCATTCCTTCCTGTGCAGCCTTAGAACGTGGCCTCTTGAAAACTCTCCAGAAGCTGGATGAGTACCTGAACTCTCCTCTCCCCGACGAGATAGACGAGAACAGCATGGAGGATGTGGCAGTGTCCACACGCAAGTTCTTGGATGGCAACGAGATGACGTTGGCAGACTGCAACCTGCTGCCCAAGCTGCACATTGTCAAGGTAAAGCCTTGGATGTGATGTGAGAATGAAGGACAAAAGACTTACGGCTTGTGAAATTCCAGAGCCCTGCTAATTTCAACTGTTTGTAGGCTCCCATGTAAGTTCAACTACAGCACTAAATTGCATAAGATTTGTGTAATTCCCAAGGGCTTTGGGGCTCGAGCAGTTGAGTTCAGTGGAGGTGTGAACCTACAGACAGGTTGGACAGCAGTGGATTAAATGTCAGAAAGCAAACCCCTTTTACTGCACTGGCCCACATGGTCACAGGCAGTTTCTGCACTTAAGCCAGTGAGGTAGAAGAAGAAAGGTGAAGATCAGGTGAGCAGTTCATGGTTGAAGTGGATGTCTGCTCACTTCTGTAGGGAAAACTGCCCTGTTAGCAGCAAAGTAAATGACACAATGTGAAATAAAAGGATGGTATTAAAAAAAAAAAAAAGGTCGGAAGTCTTGGAAGAAGTGGCCTGGGATAACCACAGGAGTGCAGATGTGTCTGTATAACCGTGGTTTGATTTATCTCACTGTCTCCAGTGATCTGTGTCAGTTTGTACTGCAGATGGAGCCACAGGTTCAGTTTCTGCCTGGGTGCAGAAGTGTTTCCTTGGTGAGGACAGATCCAAACAGAGCTGCCAGGGCCAGGTGGATCCGGAGGAACAGCTTCTGCTGGCTTTAGGAATTACTTTTCTCACTTGGAAGGAGACCTCACAAGAAGGTGACCAGGAATGAAAAAGTGGTTTAAGTTGAAGGATACAAATTCATAATCTAATTCTTTTGTTTTAGGTGGTGGCCAAAAAGTACCGCAACTTTGAGATTCCCAAGGAAATGACAGGGATTTGGAGATACCTGACGAATGCTTACAGCAGGGATGAATTCACCAACACCTGTCCTGGAGACAAAGAAATTGAAATAGCTTACAGTGATGTAGCCAAGAGACTTACCAAGTAATCAGCACTTGCAAAGGGATGACTTCCTGCATATTCCATAACAATGCTTCTAACAGACTGCTCCTTTCATATAAAATAGCAATTTTTTTTGCATGAACTTGCAGTTATTCAAAGTTACGGTGGATAGACCAGGTACAGTAATTACCTAAAGTTTGCAGAGTTAATTACAGGCTTGTTTTTCCTTACCTCCTTTGAATACCATTAATGCAGTCATGTTCATGTTGCACTGGGGGAACTCTGGGTCCTTCAGTGTCAAGGGTTGTCTTGCCCCTGCGGCTTTTCTCTGTAAACAGTTGGTCCCTGTCCATGAGTTGGTTTAGGACACTGTCTCACTGTATGGTACAAGGAATATTTATGTATTTTGGAATTTACTGCTTTTCCAGAAGATCTGTACACAGTTGTCATACCTGTGATACATTGAACTGTACCTGCTTGTCTATCCTATTTACATAGAGAAGGGAACTTATTATCCAAAAGAGCCATTTGCAGAATATTTGGGAATATTTTTTTTATTAAAAAGAAGTCTCTTGGATGTCATGGTAGTGGTTGAGAATGGACTCAATGTGAAACTTTGATTTGAATGACCTCAGCATCAGGGAAGTTTGATTTTAGGCTTGAGTGCTGTAGCTGGAAATTCAAAGCTCAGAGTTGGTTGTCAGTTGTGTCTTCAAGAGCTTGATGAGATTAAAACACTTACATTTGTCCTGAATTCTGAGTTGCAGCAAACAAATACTTGTCAGGATGCCCTTGACCACCAGGAAACAGCAGAATTGGAAGCTGCCATCTGTTCACCTTAAATACTGCGAGTGGTTTCTTTTTGGTAGTTAAGAGCCTTTGTTTTGTATAGGTCTTTTTGGTGTTATTTACTTAAGAAACCTGTTCTGTCATAAACCAAGTCCATGTAAACCGTAGTGTCCTAGTTGGCAACTGGTGTATAGCAGTGCAATGATTAGTGTTGCAAAATGACCTGAGAGCCATGAAATGGGAATCTTAGGGGAGCTTTTTTACGTTCTTTCTTTCCTGAAGAAAGCTAAAGTGACCTTTAAAGAGAACATTTGCCTTAAATTATAGAATGCATTTTTTTTTTTCCTGAAAGGAAATCTGTTGATTACTTTTGTAAAGAAATGGTGTGTGGAATCCAGTCCTTTCCACTGAATTTATCCCAATTGCTTGTCTGTGACCTGGACTGCAATTTTGCATGATCATAATCATTGCACTACTATACATAATCTTTTTACAGCAACACTGAGGAATAGCACTACAATTTTTTTAAAAGCAATTTTCAAATATTTCTAAAGCAGGGAATAGTTTTCTTGTTTAAAATTAATGGTTTTGAGGCATGAAGTGAACTGCTAGGTTATTTTTTAAAGACCATCATAAACAACTCCAAAGAATGCTAGACTTATATGCCTATTTTTTTTGTAAAGATACTTTTGTATTTAACTGATTTTAGAAGCTGGAAAGTGCTATTCCTGGTAGGTTGTTCTTGGAATATTTAACAGTCTGCAATAACGTGGAAATGCTCACATAAACACTTTTATACACTAATTTTTTGGTAAGCACTGGCTTTCTGAAAACCAGCCTGACTTTTATAAGCGTCCTACTTTTGCTACTTTATATACCCATGGAGTTAGTCTGACATAGAAGAGGTAGAGAACCAGATCCATATTTGTATACATGGCTTGTGGTGCCTTGTCTTGCCTTCCTAGAGCTAGAATTCCAATATAAAGGCAGTTAGTAATCCTGTTACTTGTCTTTCAAAGGCAACTGTTTTAGATGCACTTGGTCCCTGTTCTGATTTATTACAGAGCCGTTTAGGCACAGAAAGAAAACTGCAGAGTGACCTGGTTAGGAAAACCTTCACTGTAGCCTTTTAATAATTACTGTATTCTAATGTCACGTTCTCCTCCTGAATAAAGTTTCTCAGCCATAATAATCCTCTGTAGGGGCTCAGTCTTTGCTACAACGTGACATCTAGAAAAAGGAATGACTTTTTATTTAGGTAACAACATTTTTAGTGACATATAGGGTAAAAAAAACCCCTTGCCCTCGCTGGTTTGGTGCTCTTTGCCATCATACAGTTCACTTTTAAAAACAAAAATGTAGGAAGCGATGTGATTGTGGGCATATCTTTGAGTTCTTTACTCTCCTTTAAAAGTAGATCATATGGCCCTTGGAAGTTGTCCCAGGCTGTAGGAATGGAGGTCGTAGGAGTCCTTTTGGAAGCAGATTAGCCGTGGTGTGCGCACTGGTGCACAGGCACTGGGGTGTGAGTATTGAACTCCTGGATGGAGTTTCTGGGGTGCAACTGCTGCAAACAAGTCCCCACCTCCTTAAACACCAGCTCGTTGTCCTTTAGAGATATTATATTCTCTCTGCTTTTTAGGCAATCTCCAAACCATTGTAAGTCATTCTCCTTAGTGTTTTAATGATTGTGTCTGAGAGCTTGTAAACCAAGTTCAAGCTCTTGCTGTAACTAATGCATTTCTTATCTCACTTAGAGGTGGAATCCCAGTGGGGACCAAGTTGTGATGGCTGTGTGAGAGCACTTGCTGTCTTTCAGGCTTCCTGCTGCCCAGTTTTGTTGTGGCAGCCGCTGCCCAGCCCCTCCTGGCTTTGGAAGAGTGCAGGAATGTCCTGGAGAGGAGCAGCTCAGCTCCGTAGGTGATCCCTGCAGAGCACTGGGGAAAGGCTCCGCGTCTGGTGTGGGCAGAGCACTTTCATCTGGCCCAGTCACCAGCTCCACATTAATTAAAAAAGCCCTTTCATAACTATGTAAATTCTTGACTTCTGTCAACTTGTTTACAATCTAATCTTTAAATGCATTTTTAATTTCATCAAACAGCAATTAATCTACTGTTTAAATTTAAAATGCTGCTTCAAGCCCCTTCTACAATTTAAAAACAGCAGTTACCCTTTCAAGTTGGCATTCCAGTTTGCAAGTTGGTTGCATGTATTAGCATGCTGAATAACTTACTTTATTCTCAACCTGAAATATGCTTAAATTCGCATTAAAACAGGTGACTTGTGTATTTCCTGAACATAAAGGGAAAATCCATCATCTGCACCCTGTTTTTGTGTGGGAGAACAGATTATCCTGTATATGCATGATTAGGTTTTTTTACCCTTAACAAAGCTTTCCTTCTGGAAGGGATCCCTTCTGTAGCAGAGCTGCCTGTTGAACAAGAGGCATGTGGACTTCTGGGACAATTCCATGCACTTCGAAGCTTCCCTGTCCACCTCTTCCCTGCTGCTCCATGTGGATGCCCCACATACACAGTCCTAGCCTTGTAGCCTTTTTTACATTTGCATTTTCCCATAAAATTGCTGTTTTTTCCACGGTGGGCATGTCTGAACCAATTGAGAGCTGCGTGGAGTTCCATGATAAGAAGAGAGATGTAATCAAATTTTTATGCTAAAGTAGCAAATTAGCATTTGGTATCAAAGGAACACAGACATGAATAAATTGAAGATGCTCCAGCCAAACCCACTGATGCCTATCTCGGCGCAGAACAAAAAGTGGCGAAGCACAGTCGACTTTGTTGTGCTCTTTGCCACTCACAACTATCTGAACACAGCCAATTAATGTTTTCAGGAGAAGGCTTTATCCCAAGTGAAAAATATTTCATCTGCCTCAGAACCTGTGCCACCAACTCTTACATTTTGCTTCTGGAGGAGGTGGGAGCAGAATTAGGATCCTGAGACTCCTGAGACAGAACATCAAGGATCGGAGCGTTGTTTGCAGAAATACTTGAAGAGTTGATACAATTTGTTGTAGTTTGCTTATGTCCTTCACTCTCTGGAACATCTCTTACAGATATACCAGTATACTGCTGGCAGCTATTGTTAAATAAAATTATATTTTCACTACCAAGCAGATCTTTCTCTTATTTCTGAAGACTACATGTAATCTACAACTGCAATGTGGTGCTAAACAACACGAGTTTGTAGTAATTATAATCTCCATTTTTGGCCCTCAGGTTTGTTGTTTTTTCAGTGGTGGTTTTGTTTCTAACATTATAACTTGCTGTTGTGCCCCTTTAAGTTAGAACTTTCTTAAGATTTAGAACAAGTTGAGAGATGATGTCTCCTAAGGAAATTATGAAAAGAGATTTTATTCAGATTTAAGTGGAAACTCTTCAGAACAAATTCTGGTAGCCTGCTTATCTATGGAATACAGGTTTTCAGAGTTAAACTGTGGAACTTGATTAAAAAGACATCAAAATTCTCATGTTTGGTTCAACTTACTTCCACCCAGACAACCCATTAAATGGCCATTTCATGAGTTGAGACTGAATTGATCCCATCTACAGAATTCCTGGATTTATTCTGAGTTTGAGACGTGTTTCTTGACTGTTTTGCTTTCAAATGTGTCTCAACCAGCCCTGGCAAACCCCAGGGTTTTTAAACCTTTGTTTATTTGAGCGTATCAATCCAGACCCTGGGTCTATAGAGCAGAGACCACCAGCCACTCCTGGAAGTTTTCTTCCAAACTTCCCAATCATTATCACATCAATCTCTCATCTGTCTGATGCGTGTTTGAGGTGTAGCTGGGCTCTGATTCTTGTTTTTGAAAGGAAATTTGTGGAATCCAGAAGACATTCCTGGAGCCTGTAATCTGGGATGCCATCACCTGTCTCTGAGCTTGTGCAGGAAGGCAACGGACTGCTGGTGGGAGCAGCAAATCCAGCAGTGAAACCCTTGGTAGGATTATATACTGGTATCCCTGCATGTGTCCCTGGAACTGGATCATCCCCCAGGTCCATTCCAACCCAAACCATGATTCCATGCTTTTCTTGACTCAGGTTTGAAGTCAGAGGTGGTTTTGCAGTGAGATTTTCAGTTGCCTTGTCTGAGTTTGGTCACACAGGTCTGTGAGACAGGGTGGGCAGAGGGGGATGTGGAGGATAGGGAGTAGTGTTGGGATGGGAAGAGGATGTTTGTCACACATGGCATAGTCAGGAGTCCTGGGATACATTGTATGTATTGTGCATAATTAGGATTTGCTGTAAGAGCTGCTTTTGACTGGTTAATAACCTGTGAATTTTTTGCTAGATTTTGTTTTTATGCCACCCAGGTGACTAAGGTTCCTCCTGGATGTCCTAGCAAGAAACCAGGTGGATTTTGGCTCCAGAGAAGGCTGTGGAGTCCAGTGCCAGTGTAGCTGCTGATGTGAGCAATGGAAAGACTTGCAGAGCCAGAGTGGAACTGGTGAGCCTGAATGTTTCCTACCTGTCTCTGACCACTGTGTCCTCCCTGTGCCCAGGGACAGCTCTGATCTGAATAATCCTGAATGTGGCTCCAGTCCAGGTTTCAGAGCTCTGGCTTCCTTCTCCAAACATGTTGCCACATTCCCAAGGAAAACCAGTCTGGAGATTTGTGATGGACTCCAGTGGTTCAGGTTCTGGACCACCTGAGCTGGGATTAGTGGCACTTGCGGGAGAGCTGCTGTTGGTTCACCTTGGTCTGAGAGACGCAGTGACTGAAATGTTGTGCCACCTCCCTCCTCCCACAGGAGAAGGCTTTAGTTAGACTCCAGAGATATTTAAGTGATCCATTTTGTCCCTGTTTGTCATTTGAGTTCAAGTCAGTCTGGAATGTGCTGTCAGTCCCTGTTACTAACCCAGGGCAGAACTGGAGGTGGTGGGCAGCTGGTTCACCTTGAGATGTTTCCAGTGGCACCAGGTCTGGAACTGCTATTTTAGATGCTCTTCAACTTAATTTTGCTTCACCAAGAACCTCCTAGAAATAAACTAGCACTTTGCTATGTAGTTCCATGTTTTAGAGAGATCATTCCAAAATATGAGCAATGCCCTGATTTATCTTCATTCCTTCAGCAATGAGGATGCTTTTTCAGAGCTCCAGGTTTCTTATTGCAGGGGCTAAAACACAGTATTTGCTAAAAGCTTCAGTTGTGTTAATTGTACTGTGAAAATTCCAGAAACAATTTTCTAATTGCTCCTCCAAATCGTTTTTCTTATAAACAGCAGCAAAATACAGCAGCTAAAAGGCTGAGGAGACTGAGAGTGGCACTTCCTGACATAGGAATCAACAAATTTGTCAGAGGGTAGTGGAGATTTTCATGAAAGAAAGAAGAAACCTGGACAGACCTTTGTGTTCAGTGGGATGGAAAAGGAACTCATTCAAGGTGGTTGCCTGAGGTCTCTTGGACACAATGAAAGCTGAGTATGGGCTGAATGTCTGAATGGTTTTGCTGTCTCTGAAAGTCTTCAGGAGAAAGGGTGGATGCAGTGACTCACTGATCAGGAACACATTTAACTGTAGTGGTTCCCAAGCTCTTCTCAATGGATCACAGAAGGCCAAGGGAAGCCTTTGTTGGATTTACAAGTCAGGGGATGGTGCTAACAGGGTGAACAGTCCATGAGAAGTAACTGACTTTTTAAATCACAAACATTTAGGAACTGCTGCTTGAGGCCTTTGCTTCACTGAATCCACTCTGCAAAAGCAAGATTCCCTGGAAGTGGTGAATGGTTCACTCCCAAATGCTTGAGGAGGGGGGTTCTCCTGAGGGCCGTAGGCAGAGTGGTGAGAATGAAAACAGTTTAATCTCCAGTGAAATCAAATGCAGCAGCTCTGGCAATAACAAAGTGTTTTAAGCTGGCTTAGTATTTTTCCAAGACTTCCAAAAGTTGTGGTGGTTGAACGACTTGGGGTCATGCTGGCTGTGTTCAAAATGAACCAGAGGTGGAGGAGGGAAATTAGTCAAGTGTTGGGAGGTCATTTCTGAAAAGTCTTCACTTAAGGTGACATCCAGAGCCTGGCTTGTGACTGAGAGATGATCAGTGTGGGGGTGAGCAGCTCCGGCTCCTGCAGAACCTCCTGCACTTGGCCTGGCTGAATTTGGGATGAGCTCTCAAAGCTGATGCTGGATGGTTTCCAGAGCTGGAAGAAGAGAACTCATGATTCTTTGACTCAAGAGAAGAACTGCTGTGTTCTTACCATGGACAGAGAGATGAAAACAGTTGCTAAACAAAGATCAAACATGTGAACTTTATAAATAAACAAACAAAGCTGATGCTAAGGGACGTCTCAACTGCTTTGCCTACGGCAAAGGGCTTGGCAGGACCTAGGAGGATGACTTTGTCAGTTTGCACACGGAGTTCTTGTTTTAAGGAGTCTGATTGAAGTGATACTGCTCCTCTTAACGAGCCTGAAGGCAGCGCTGGTTAAAATACCCTTCTCTGTCCACGCGTCGGTTGAGGAGAAATCTCCAATGGTGCTGAGCTCTGGGTGTAGAACATGGCAACGTTTTAAATGATGTGTGATTAAAAAAGCTGATTGTGAGAAGCTTCTGTGAGCAGTAAAACACTTAAAGGCAGCAGGTTTGATAGTGTGCCAAGGAGGGAGCTTAGTCAACTGTGAGCGGCGCCTGCCCGGCCAAGCGTGGCAACACAGGGGTTTCTTTGATCTGAGGTGCCTTTCAAGCCTCCTGTTCCAGGCCTTCCCTTTGGGAAGAAGGGACTGTGGGTCACGGAAGTGGGATTGTTCAGAGAGGGAGCACAACCCACAAGCAGATAGAAGAAAATACCCTAAAAATAACAGCTATCAAGTTTGCAGAGGGACATGAGCTGGGAACAGGGAGCTTGTGGTTGGACTCCCCTGGGCAGTGGTCACAGCACCAAGCCTGCCAGAGCTCAGGAAGCTTTTGGCCAACACTCAGGCACAGGGTGTGACTCTGGGGGTGTCCTGTGCAGGGTTAAGAGTTGGCCTGGATGGTCCTTGTGGGTCCCTTCCAACTCACTACACTGATTCTGTGATTCCTGCCCAGCAGTCAGACTGGACAGTCTTGACTCTGCGTTCCCAGCTGGATCTCCCATCCCTTACAGCTTCTCCTCCTGTCTCTCCCTTGGTTCCATACCCCCCTGCTGCAGCCCTTGCTGTGTGGTGCCTTTCTCCAGATGTGGAGCACAGCTGCAGCTGGCCCTGGTTTTGTGCAGAGCAGCCCCAGTCTCCTGCAGGCAGTGCCCAGTGGCTGTGAGCTGCCTCCTCCCAGCTGCCCTGTCCATGTCCTGCTGTGTCCAGCTCTCCCAGGGGAACCTGAACGCCTGGATGCTCCTGCAGTTGTTGCGGGATGCCTGGAAAAAGACGCTGGTTGTCTTCCTGAACAATTCACTCCCTGAGGCTTGAGCTTCATTAGAGACTTTGCTGCTTTTAACCACAGAGCAGAAGAGCTGGGCCCTGTGAACAGCCATGTTGTGCTACTGCTCTGGAGCTGCACAGTTGTTGGAGGTTGGTTTTGGGGTGCAATTCTTGTTGGGAAGAGTCTAAAGAGAAAGAAGGATGATCTGGACAATAGTTCCCTGGCGTTGACTACAGACCTCAAATTCTTTTCTTGTCTGTGTGAGCCAAACTGTTTCCATTTCTAGTGAAATTGTAGAGTAAATCAAAATGTAGGGTCAATTATTCCCCTTTTCTTATTTTTTTAAAAATCTAATTTCAGAAATTCGAAGGAATGATTTCCTTTGAAAGATTTCGGTAGTGTTTTCCGTCTGTGGCTACCACTAAGAAAACAGAAGTAGCACAGGCAATCATCTTCCATTGAGATCGAAATGCAGACCCTTTGAGGGGCAGAGCTTGGCCAATGAACCTGCTCTGGCAGCAGAACTGGGGCCTAAACACACCCGTGTGGCTCCAGACAAGTCACAGCAGTGCTGCAGCTCAGGAGCTCTCAGGGTGGAGAGGGGAGGTGAGGTTGCTGCCCTGGGAGGGGGTGCTGCCTGAGGACAACAAGGGCAGGTGCCCTGAAGGAAACTCCTTTTGTTGGCTCTGCTGGTCACAGTGACTCCAGTGGATCAGCTTTGTTGGCTGCTGGGAATGAAGTTCCATCGGCATCACAAAGCTATGTGATGTTCAGTCCATTCTGTGGCTTGAAGCTGAGTTTTTTCATTTAACCTGGGTGGGTTGATCTGTATCGGTGGACTCCTGCTGTGGATATGTTTGAAACACAACTGAACGATGGAGCTTGTGCTGTTCTTTCTGTCATTCAGGGCGCTTGAGCAACTTAAGCTGCTCTCTGCCTGCCAGGTGGCATCACCTGTGACACAGGAGCAGCATGCCAGGACAGAGGGTAGGAAACTGCTGGGAGTTCTTACAGCTCCTGCTTGGGTGTGGGGGTTTAAGGTGTGGGTAGGCATGTGCTGCTTCAGCTACTTCTGAGTTTTAATTGCCTCGGGCAGTATTTCTTATAGAGACTGGGAGTTCCTGCAGTTTGTGTTTTGTTGGCTTTTAAGGCAGTGGTTGGCTCTTCATCTTTCTGCACCCACTCGCCCAGGAATCAGATCCACAACAGCATGGGGAGCAAACCCACGGCAGGCTTGGTGGGTTTGAAGGTTCACTGAGACATTTCTTTAAGAGCCTTTAATTTCTGAGCTTTTTGTGGACTTGGAGCCGGAATCAGCACACAAGGAGTGTGAAATAATGCTGCTCTGACCTTTGGGTGAATTACTCTGTTAGATTGCTTGAGGAGGGACATTTTGCACACTTGCAGGCAGCTCACAGGGTGGAGATTGTCCCTGGGTCCCTCCGGGCACCAGAATGTGGCAGACCAGCTCAGTTCATCTGAGATCCTTTTGTACCAGTGAGCGGTGAAAGATGCACATGAGCAAACTTTCTCACAGTGTGACTTGCCCACAGGGCGACGTGACCCAGAGATTAATGCCCAAACCCCTTCTCAGGCTCCTTCTGGCCTTCCCCTCCAGCCCAGACTTCCCTTATGGCAGCAGAACTTGCTCAGCTTTCCCATGAAACTTCCTGCTCCAGACTAGATTTGTGGTGGCCACTGCACTGGTCTGAGCCGGCTGGCATTTCATTTTCTTTGGGAGTGAAGTCTTTGGACAGGGCTGGGGTAAGGAGGAAGGTGCTGCTGTGTAATGTGCTGTAGGGGAGGAGAGACTTGCTGGGGGCTCCTGAGGGAAGGTCCTGCCCCTGAGCCTGGAGAGCAGAGCTGCAGGTGCTTGACTCTGGGTCCAAATGGTTAAGCCTGTGCTTAAGGAGGGAGAGGCTCCTGAAAGTGTTGGATGGTTGTAAGGGAAGGATCCCGAGTCTCCTAACGCGACTTGGTGCCTTGGGAGCCTTTGAAGTGTTCTCCTGACAGCCCTCCCGGACCAGCATCTTTCATCCTCCGCCAGCGCTTCCCCAGCTGGGCCGATTAAAGGGAAACTACAGAAGCCATAAATCCTGGCTGGTACATCTCCAGTGGGGAGATTGCACAACGAGCCCGAGCTGCTGCACAAGATAAGAGCGGGCCTTGGAACCCAGGCAAGTCGTGACGGGTTCCCAGGAATAGCTGAGCTCCACAGCTTCGTTGGGGGTCCCGCCGGGTTACTGGTTTGCTCTGGAGCTGCCTCCAGGTGCCCTCCTGTGAGTCACCCAGTGCGTGTCTGGGGCAGAGATCCCCAGCTCTGACCCGGCCCAGGGGGTAAGGCTGTATTTTGGGTGCTGTACGTGGGTGAAACCACCGCCCTCGGCACTGTCCTGCTGTGGTTATGCTGCCTCTAAGGACTGGTCTTATCACCTGATGGTGCTGTGGTGCAGTGGGGACACGTGTCAGAGCCCCCCTTTGCAGAAGGGCCAGGAAGGAATCCAGGATTCCAGACTCTCCAGGACTGGCCGTGCTGTCTGGTTGGAACAGGCAATGAAAGGCAAGGGCTCTTTGTATCTTTGTGCTGAAGGAGTAGCCGGAAGGCTCTCGGCTTTATCAGGAGTGTTGGTTCAACAGAGGGAAAAAACACAGCCGGGATTGCCAAACAGCAAATAGGAGCAATTCCTGGGAATGTTGCCTTGACTGAATGGGAATGTTGTTAGTGGGCAAACTGGAATCAATGTTGGACTCTTAATTTTATTTACAGCCTTGCTGTGATGCTGCTCTCTGCCCAGCCTGGAGAGTGATTCTGTACAGAGTTCACCTGGGAATAAACACTTGGCTCTGCAGAAGGTGCTGATGCCTCAAATTGGCTGCCAGGCTTTTCATGGGAGGCTTTTCCTCATGTCTCCACAGCACGAGTCCAGCACGTCTCCCCTTTGTAGCAGCAGGCCAGGCAGAAGTGACGGGTGTGCAGTGCAAGAAGTGCAGGGACCCACGGGACAGGGCAGGTACATCGAGGCACAACACTCAGAGAAGGGCTGCAGTCTCCAAGTCAGGGGCTCTCTTCCCACTGCTTGGTCCTGCACTTCCCACTTGCAGTGGCACTGTGAGAGAGAAAACTTCTCCCTTGCAATGTTGGATGTTGTGCTGTGGATGCAGCTGCTCCAAGGCCCTTCAGAAGTGGCTGTTACCTCTGGGTGGAACAACTTTGGGTGGGCAGCTCTGGGGGAACCTGTCAGTGCTGGAACACAGGACTCAGCGAGACCCCAGGGCTGGGCCAGAGGGAGGGCAGTGGTGTGGGCTGAGGGACACGGAGCAGCTCCTGTCACGTCTGGCCAATGTCCTCAAATAAACATCTCAGACCCGCAGAGCACTTGCTCAGTCCCGGCAGTGTCATTTGCTCACTCTGCCCCTGGCTCTGACTAACCTTTCCTTTGATTTCCTGGCTCTGGGTCCCGCTGGCACCACCAGCTCAAACTGCCCTTCTGTGGGGACTGCCCCCTTCCCATCACATGCCGTGCCTGGGGAGCCGGGGCTGCCGCCTGCGCGGAGGGCAAAGCGGATCCGCTGGGACGCCAGAGAGCTCGGCAATTTGGCACCAGCACCCAGACAAACCCGAGGCTTTGAGGAGGCAGATGCTGTGTCTAGGAATTCAGATCAGCAGCTGTTAGTGGAAACCTCAGGCAGGCAGGAGGCTCCGGAGCTGCTCTTGCCCTCCAGGGATGACTCGGCTTTGCTCGCTCAGGTTTTCTTGGGAAAGGAGCCTCAGCACCAGCTACACCGATGGGATATTTTCCTCTTTTTGAGCTGAAACCCAAATCCTCAGGGTTTGCTGCCCTACTCTGAACTGGATAGAGGATAAGCCTTTCCAGGCACTGTGTTAGCACAGAGGTGTAAACAGTCCTTGCCTGTTGTCACCTGTTTGTGCAGATGATACGGATTTGGGAGAATCCTGTGCTGCTCCTGCCCCTGAAGCTCTATCTTCTGTGTCCAAAGAGCTCCTCAGGGCAGGGAAACCCCTGTTAGACCAATAGCTTCCTTCATTGGGACTCTTCCCTTTCTGCAGCATCCATGTCTCTTATTAACCTCTTAATTTCTGGACCAAGGGACGGCAGCAGGAGGGGAGATTGGCAGGATGAAGCTCTGGGTGTCCCAGGAAGATGCAGGGGAGAAACACGCCCAGGAGCTGCCGTGGGAGGCAGTCCCAGATCCCACAGCGCCCGCAGCTTTGGTGGCAGCGGGGTGGTGTGGTGGGAAAGGGCTCTGTTTCTGCTCGCAGGATGGGGACCATTTTCCAGGTGCAGCTGGAGCAGCGCAGGGCTGTGATGATGCCGCCGGCCTGAGGAGGTCAGGCTCGGCTCAGGGAATGTCCCGGCAGCGGCCGGATCCTGGGAGGTTCCCCCTGCTCTGGGCTGTCTGGGCAGTGCCCAGCGCTAATTAGGGCTGAGTTCAGGCTCCTGAAATGACCTTTGCTGCTGGAGTCCCGTCCTGCCCAGGGGATGTGGCTTTTGTGCCGCCTCAGTTACCAGTGGCAGTGACTGTGGTGGTGTGGGAAATTGGGCAGCTCTGACACAAAGGACCCCACTGCAGGTGGGCTTTGGGCTCAACAGAGAAGAAAAGCACCTCTCACCCCTCCATCTCTCCCACAGCACTTGTCAGCTCCTCCTAGGAACACTGTGACAGTGAGAGATGAAGGTGTCATATCCCTGTTTTCCTGTAAGAGGTGGGACACAGGTATCAAACCCAGCTTTCCTGAGCTCCTGGTGCTGCACCACAAGCCCTTCCTGCCTCCTGGCCTTCCCAAGGGCCATGTGGGAGCCTCTTCCATGCATAAATATATCTATTTATTTATTTTCCTAATACTGTATTAACCCTGCTAAGGTGATACAGGATTATCTGACATGGCGAGTTTGGAAAAGCCAAGGACGAGGAGTCCATCAGGCCTTTCTTGGAACCTGCCCAGCAATGGGCATTGATGGTGCCCCCCCAGGGCCACTTGCTGGGGGATGTGAGCTCAGTTTAGGACAGTGGGAAGGCCCTTGCTTTGCTGTCCCCTCTGGCAGAGGTTGCTGCCAATCCCTTTGCTCTGGCCCCAGCAGTGATTTGGGATATCAGGTTTTCCTCTTGGGCATGTAAGAGATTCCCGTGGTGAAGTTCAGGAGTTTCCCTGGAGCTGAGCACTTTGGGTGTTATCAAAGCAATAATCCTTCCCATTTCCCACCTGATCAAGCGAGGAGACCTTGCAGGACACGGAGCTGTTGGTAGCACAGGAGATGCCCCCGTGGCTGGGTAACTGTCCCTGCTGCTGCTCCCCACTGCGGAGAGGTGGATTCTTGTTTCAGATGAGCTCGTATTCTTGGCTATTAGCAGGTTTCTGTGGATGCCACAGAAAGCACGTTATTAAGCAGATGAAAGGCCAGGGAAAGGCGTCTGCTGTGCCTTGTGCATGCCCACGGGCTGAGCTTTCTGCCCCTCCCCAGTTGTTTCCCTGTACCTATCCTGCATCAAAGTCACTCTGAGCAGCTCCCAAGCACAGCCAGTGATGGTGGTGATGGAGTGAAACCACAGAGTGTTTTGCTGCCTGGGAAGTGCCCAGCTGATGCCAGGCTGAGCCAAGGGACAGGCTCATCCTCTCCTCCCGCAGCCTCCTGTTCTACCCAAAGAAAGGGCAGCTCCCTCCTCCTGGAGGCTCCTGCACTGCCCCATTCCTTTGCCCACCCGGGCATTCTTCCTTCCTTGTGTTATAAAGATTAACTGCCCCAGCTGGAGCTTGGAGGAACTGGGCAAGGTGTGACATTCCTCTCTTGATGTGACTGTTTGGATTGGGGAATTCTGGGCATTTTGGGCCCACCCTGGCCAGTCCATGTGAGGGCAGACTTTGGGAGCTTGGCTGCTCCTTGTCTTGGCCCAGAGGTAAAGGAGCACCCAGCACTGACCCAGTCCCTGGCAGGAGGAGGGGATTGCACTTTGCAGGATCCAGAGCTGCTGCTGCAGATCCCGAGGTTTTGCTGAGCTGGATGACAGTGGCTGGGCCAGGTTTGGAGATGAATGTGACTCTGGGCTCTGCTTCCTGCATCAGGAATGGGGAAGTGCTGCAGTGCTGTGGCGCAGGAGTAGCTGAATTTGGGTAGCAGATAAAGCAGCATCTCTGCAGGACAATGGGGAGCCTTGGTGGGACCATGGTCAAGGCTCCTGGGTCTCTGCTGCACTGGTGGCTGGTTCTCTGTGCTGGTTTCCAGGGGCCCTGCAGGTGCTGGAGGCAGCTCTGTCCCTGTGAGTGCTCGGCCTCGCTCCCAGAGCTCTTGGGCACCTCAGATCCTGGAGAGCTTTTGGCTGTACCCTCTGCCCAGACCCAGATCAGTCAGAATCACACCGCACCTTCCTCCAGATCCATCCATTAGGATCTCCAGCCCTAGAGAGAGGAAGGTGGCTCCTGCCCTGTCCAGCTCATGGGTAAGGGAGTCTCTGCCCCTGCCTTTCCCAAGCATGGGAAGAAGAGACTGGAGAAGCTGTGCCAGAGCTGCAGGAGGGCAGAGGCTGCCCCGGGGCTCTCCTGACTTGTGCTGTCCTGTGCACGGGGCTGGATGCTGTCAGACCTCAGGGGGAAGTGGCTACTCCTGGAATTCCATAGAAGGGAGGAGGGATTGGGGTCCTGGAGCGGGACAAATGAAAGGGAGCATCGTCTGGAGAAACGAGGTGAGCCTCTCCATGAGGGGAACTGCTGTGCAGGAAGGGGAAGCCAAAGGTGTGGATCCAGGCTGGATGTCAGGAAAGTGGCCGCAGTGGGGGTGAAGGACGTGCTAAGGCACTCAGAGAGTTGGGCTGTGTAAACACCAGCTCACCCTGGGCCAGGGAACAGGTTTGGTGACTCCCGGGGCTCCAGCCCTGGCTCTCTGGGGTTTGTGTGCTCATCCCGCCTTGTGAGTGCCCTGTCCCCATAAACACAGCCTTGGACCTGGGACAGACCTTCACATAAATACTCCTTTTGTTGCATTTTGTCATCTATTGCTAGTCTTGTTGAGTGCTGCAAAACAGCTCCTGGCCATGAGAAGGATTATACAAATGAAGCTGTTGTAGGCCTGTAATTTCGGAGGGGGTTTTTTTGGTTTGTTTTTGTTTTTGTTTTTACCATTAGATTTTTTTCTTTTCTTTCCCCTTTACTAAAAAAACCTTTTTTATGCACTTTGGACCAAGCTTGTCATATTTCTTAGAGTCTCCAGTGACTCCTTCATGCTACAGACTTTCTGGAGTCCTCCTTGTTAGACCCAGGACTACATGATTCATTGTGTGCCGGTGATTTAATACTGCACGTAAAACAGTCCTAGTTCAAATTTGTTTTCTTTCTTTCCCCTTCCCCTCTTTTTTCCCCCCATTTCTTGGCTTCTCACTTACATCCTGGATTTTTTTTTCATGAGATATAAAATAAATACATTCCCAAATATGTCCAGTAGGAAATGATCTGCTTAGATTTTTCAGCTGCTGTTTTAAGGCCTTTAAAACAATTTGGTGTTGTTCAGCTTTCCCAAGGGATGGATGCGTGTTGGGAAGACCCTCTCCCATCTCTCCTGGACCTCTGGAGACGCACATGACCCACATCAGCTCAGCCTCTGCTGCATTTGGAGATGTGTACTCCTGACTGAAGACTTTTGGGATTGCTTTTCCAGTGGTAAGACATAGATTTTTAATGCCAAAAGTTATTCAAGTTATTCAACTTGCTGAATCCCATCCTTTAAGGTCACCAGCCCTGTGGTGACTTGTCTCATCCTGGTATTGATCAGCAGGTGTTCACTGGGTCTGATGCCAACCGTGTACTCAGCAACCACCTCAGGAACAGTGGCTGGGATTGGCATTTTCCGAGGACAAAGTGCTCTGAGGGGCAGTGATGACCTGAACCTGGGAAGAATTAGCTGAACCCTTTAATTACAGGTTGCCTGTAGTGAGGTGCCTTGTCCTTCCCGAGCTCTTCTTCATCTGCATTTTTAAAATACATGGTAATGAATTCCAGTCCCTCTTAGCCATGACCTGAGAATCAGATTTTTAAAGGAGCCCAAGGCTGGGTTTCCTGGAGTTTGGTCCTGCTAATGAGCTCTTAGAGCATCTCTTGGCCTTCCCCAAAGCACTCGAGGAGTCTGATTTCTAAAAGGACCACAGCACTCCAGCAGCAGGATTGGCCTTGCTGCCCATTCCAAGGAGCCCATTCCCAGGATGCAGCATCTCTGGAGGGGGGTGGTCCTGCTCCCTGTGCTGCCCGAGGATGTGCTGCCTGCAGTGTCACCTGCAGTGTTCCTGCTCCCGTACCTTGTGGGAACACCTCAGAGCTCCAGTGGAATTTCTGGCTGCCATCATTCCTCTGCTCTTCTTGGGGAAGTGCCTGGAAAGGTGGGGATAATCACATGGAGTTTGCTTTGCTGGTGTGTGCTGGGCCAGGCTCAGCTTGGAAAGGAGGGCTGTCCGAGCCAACCTGTGGCTGGATTGTGGGAGACACTGCCCTTGGTGCCACATCAGGCACCATCCTGGGGGACTCACCCAGCTGGCACCCAAAACCACCTTTGCTGAGTGGATGTTTTTTGGGAGCTCTGCTCCCAGCTCTCCTACTCCAGGTGACCCCGAACAAGGCCTTTGCAGCACCTCAGCCTCAGAGCAGTGGGTTTTCCATCCCTCTCTCAAGGACTTTGGGCCACCTTGTGTGATCCCTGCCACCCTCACGCTGGGAGCCCCAGCTTCTGGTCCCACACCAGACTGTGGACAACCAGAGCAAGGGGTTCCTGCCCCCAGTGCCATCCAAACCTGCCACAGCTGGGGAAGGGAAGGTGGTGAGTGGGGACATGGTTTGTACCTGTAGTGCCAGTTCCATTTCTTTTCCCTCGAGCCAAAGCTTGAGGTACAAGGTTTCAGCTTCTTGGCCAAGGAAAAAGGCTGTGATCACCCTTTGGATAGTCAAGAGGTCACCTCTAAGAGTGGTCCTTGTGCAGGTGCATCCACCACATCCCCATGGCCTCTCCCCTGCTCCTGCTGCTCCCTGGGGCTGCTCCTGCCACTCTCCCAGCCATCCCAGTCGTCCCCATCAGCCCCATCATCGCAATCGCCCAGCCATCGTGGCGGGGAGCCTGTGGCTGCCGTGGCTGCCGGGCTGGCTGGGCGCAGGATCCCAGCCCTGCTCTGCGTCCCGGCAGTAAACACGGCGGCTCAGGCGTCGCTTCCATGTGGTTCAGCCCTGGCCGCTGTGGGGGCTGCAGCTCCCCGGCCCGGGTGGGGCTGGCTGGGGTGGAATTGCTTCAGCCACCCCACTTTAATCCACCTCTGCTGTGAGTCAGTGCCCCCGGGGGCTCGGCTTAGGAGCTGGGCCTCACTATATATAGGCAGTGGGGCTGCTCGGGGGCAGCTCGGGCCCCTGCCCCTCCCCGTGGCTCCCCAGGGACCACAGGGAGGGAGAACTGCCCCGAGATGGGGAGTTAAGCAAACCTGTTTTACCTAAGGCCGGGCCCAGACAAGGGGCCCGTCTGTGGTTGCTCGGTGCAGCTCATCCGTGGCTGAGGCACCTCGTGGAAGCCCCTGGGCTGATTCCCTCCGCGCCGCGTCCGCCGGCGCTGTCTGGCGGTGCCGGCGCGGCCCTGGCACCAGAGTCCACCCTCCCACCCCACGGCTCACGGCCTGCGGCTCATTCGGGGGCTGCCCCTTCACCCCGTGGCATCTCCCCTGGCATCACAGCTGCTTTTCACGGGCTCACCCTTCCCATTGGCAGAGGGCAAATATTTGAGCGGCTCTGGCAGGTGTGCCCCTGCAGAGCCACGGGCGCAGGTGGCCCTTAGGGCTGGAGCTCCTGAGCACCAGCAGAGAGGACCCAAAGCTCCCTGGCAGGGAGGGGACCAGAGGATGGCTTTAAACTCGGGCTCCCTTTGTGCCTGCCCAGCACACTTGGCTGATGGCAGTGATGTAACAACTCCCCAGCACACATGTTAGTGGTTTTGAGGGCTAAATTGGACCTTGAGAATTAGCAGCCTTGTAAGTCAGTAACAACGTGTCCTAATGAATGCAAGATGTCCCCAGGAAATGAAAGCTCCTTTGCTTGACTGGGATCCTGTGACTGGGAGAGGACCAGTAAACAAGGAGGAATGCTTCGGCTGGAGATGGGCAGGAGATACAAGCTCGACATCGAGATATGGCAAACACACCCCGAATGTGGGTGGTGGCAGGGGGAGCATGAGCCATTGGCAGTTGTGAAATGCAGTGGTGTCTGTCTCCTGGCTGTCCCCTGTGTCTCCCTTGGGTGGGCTGGGCTCTGGAACATTGCTGGGAAACCCTGGAATGTCCTTCCTGCCCCTCACCATCACCGTGCAGGCTGAGATGAGTCCATCAGCCTCCTGCCCCCTCCAGAGCCTGCTTTCAGAGATCCTGTGTCCTCCACCCCTGTCCCTGTGCCCTCCACCCCTGTCCCTGTGTCCACAGGGCACTGAGCAGCCTGGATGTGGCCTGTGCATGGCTGTGCCCTGCGGGAGGACTGGGGGCAGCTGCTGCTGCAGGGGGGAGGTCCGTGGGGATGGTCAGGGGGTCTGGGTGTGCTGGGAGTAGCAGGCAGGGGGCTGGTTGGCAGTTGCTGTGATGTCCCCTGGGCTGCCCCGAGGGCAGAGGAAGGGGCTGTGGGTGAGCTCTGCAGGGGGACGGCCTGATGGGGAGATTTGGGGGCCATCCTGTGCCACCCCCCTGCTCTGCTGCTGCGAGGGGCACAGCCGGCGATCCGGGCAGAGCATGACCAGCCCCACTGCTGGGGACAGACAGGGAGGTGCCCGCTGGCACCTGCAGCCTCGCTGCTTTCAGCCCTTTCCACCCTCAGTGCCAATGCTGGTTTCACCATTTATCTTTTCCATGTGGAGAATCTCCCCCCTCAGGTGTGCAGAGTGGCTGCTGCAGCGTCCCCAGCGTCAGCACCGCTCTGGATTCAGAGTTTCATTCTCCTGCTGCCTCAGTGAACAGGCTGATTATTCCCTAATTGTGCGACGTGGACACGGGGCTCTGCTGTGACAAGAAGCATCAGGAAGGTCTGCCCTTCTCTGGCTGCCACTGGCACCCCTCAAATGCCTCCCAGATGTGTCCTGTGCCCTCCTGGCAGCCCAGTGGCTGCTCGTGGGCACGCTGCTCGCTCGGGTTAAACCCTGCAGACATGGGTCATGCTCAGGTGTGCCTCTGGGCCTTGAAGGAACGGGAATCTTCACCCCCCCGGGGCAGCAGCAGTGGGATTTTGGGAAGGGGAGCACTCCAGGAGCACTGGAGTTCATGGTCTGCGTGTGCAGCCAGGGCTGTGCTGCCTCTTTGCACATCTTGCTGGGTCAGCCACCCCATCCTGCCTGTCCAGTTGGCACGGTGGGGACGTGGGGTTCTGCTGGCAAAACCACTCTAGGACAAGATCCAGGAAAAGGCCAGGCTGGCTTCACTGCCGGCTCCTCCTCACTCTGAACTCACCGGGGTTTCAGGGAAGTTTAGCAGATGATTTATATTCCCCCATCAAGGGCAGCACTCCCCCTGTCCTGCAAAATGGCTGCTCACCACCGGGGATTGCTCGCTGACCCTGAGCTGTCCTCTGCCAGATGACCCTGGCTGGTGGGCAGGCAGCCTGTCGAGCAGGTGACACCCAGGGACCCATCCCCTGTGCTCCTGCGTGCCCTCGAGCTGGGGCAGGGTGCTGGGCAGGGTGCTGGGCAGGGTGCTGGGCAGGGGTGTCTCCTGGATGCTATCAGGTCATGGCAACCTCAAAGCCACTTGGGAAGAGCAAAGTTCCAGTGTTGGGACACCCCTGGAGCACCCGCACTGGTGTGTGGCACACCCTGAGCAGGCTGGTGCTGACCCCGAGCAGCTGGTGCAGAGCCAGCCCTGGGCTGGCTAGTGGAGCATCACCAGGGCCGTGTCCCCAGGGCACAGGGGACATTCCCCTCACAGGACTTTCTCCTGTGGCCACTGGCACAAGCCCCTTGGGGTACCTCTGCTAGAGGTACCAGAGCAAGCGGCTGGACCTCAGGGTTGCTTCTGGGAGGTGGGACCTTGTGGATCTTGTCCCTCAGTCCAGCTGTGCCCAAAACCCGCAGGAGCCGAACACCTGCAGGACCTCACCCAGCGCCACCCAAGCTGCAGAGGGGCCGAAGCTGTTCCATCGCTGTGATTCCCACCCAGGTGCTCCAAAGTGGACACGGGGATGAAACTGAGGGACCTGGGAGGTGATGCTGGCTTGGGGTGCTGCACCCGTGAGCACGCGTGTCCTTGGCAGGGGCAGGGAAGGGCACGTGGGAATGGCAGCGTTGCCCAATCCACGCGCATGGAAATGAACTGCTTTGTGCGCAGAAAAAGCCCTCGCTGAGCAGAGGTGCTGGGTGTGTGCCCGTGTGGGTGTTCAGACTCTGCAGAAGCAACCTTGGATGCCTGGAAAAATCTTCTTTGTGCATTTAATTAGTGGTAAATCCCATTTACATGCGAGATGCCTCTCGGTCTGAATCTGCTCGTTGATTACAACTGCAGCCCGTTTCTCTTGGGCACTTGGCTGGCCCCAGCCCACGGCGGCACCGCCTGAGCACGGCAGAGCTCTCTGCCTTTGCATTTCACAGCCGGGCAGGGGCCGGGGTTATTGCACAACCTGGGTGGGTGCGCTGGGGCTTGGGGTGCCCTGGGAGTTTGGGTGTCCCAGGAGTTTGGGTGCCCCGGCACTTTGGGTGCCCCAGGAATTTGGGTGTCCCAGGAGTTTGGGTGCCCCGGCACTTTGGTTGTCCCAGGAGTTTGGGTGCCCTGGCACTTTGGTTGTCCCAGGAGTTTGGGTGCCCTGGCACTTTGGGTGCCCCAGGAATTTGGGTGTCCCAGGAGTTTGGGTGCCCCGGCACTTTGGGTGCTCCCTCTCAGCCCTGCTCTCCCTGTGGGCTGGGCATGGTGCAGGCGCTCAGTGATGGAACAGCTGCTGCTCTGACAGGAGGGGTGTCCAGTCAAGGAGAAGCAGCTCTCGGGTTTGGGCTGGGCAAAGCCAGAGCTGGAATCAGTTCTGCATTTCTACCCTCTTTTAGACAAAACACGGACTTTGTGGACGTTCCCCATGAGCAGTGAGAGGGTTTGGAGTGTTGGGGTGCCCGAGCCCGGGGCCACTGGGTCAGCTGGACCTGGGACAGCTCAGCCTTGGCACTGGCCCCACGAGGCCCGGGGTGACAGCCTGAAATCCCACTCACCACCTAAAAAACCAGGAATAGGAGGGGAGCGTTTCCCCCACCCCGTTCTGCTGAGACAGGATGAGATGAAAGCGGCTGCCCAAGGTCATCCCACAAATCTGGGGCAGAGCTCAGATCCGAGTGTGCAGCTTCCCCATCCTCACCCCAACCCCACAGAGCCCATCCTGAGCAGGTTTCTGTCTGCTCATCCTCTCCCTTGGTCTTGTCCATCACTTGGAAACGCTCTCGGGTGCTTTGATCTGCTCTCGGTGCCCAGGGCCAGCACCTCCTGCACGCCCAGGAGCTGGGCCAGCAGGCACAAACCCTCCCCAGCCCCTGGGTCTCCGGGACCAGCTCCTTCCAGCCACGGACCGGGCCAGCCCTGAACCCCATGATCCTCTTTTGGCTTTCCCACCCACTCCAAGTCCTCCTCGCCACAACTGCAGAGGTGCCTGAGGAGGGCAGGAGGCAGCCACGGTCCTTTTGTTGAGCTGCAGAGCAGCAGGGCTTTCTGTGGCCCTGATGCCCACATGCTCAAGTGAGGCTGCGGCTGATGGAAAAAAAAGACCAAAAGGCTGGATCCAGCCCCAGCATCCCAGTGTGGATGTGTCCTTCCCACCCAGCCCACCCTCTACATGGCACGTTTCTCACCAGTGGCTTTCTGGGCATCTTCAGCATCTTTCTGTGGTGGCAACTGGTATGGAAGGGCTGGAATTTCCTCTTCCTGCTTGGTCCAGACCCAAAAGGCCTGCCTGGAATTTTTGATTTATTTTTTTAATTATTGTTATTACTCCTCTATTTGCATTTATTTGGCTTTGCAGATAAGCTTTGGCCAGCAGGGTCACTGGCATTTGTAGGAAATGAAGCTGGACTGCCCACGCCTGGGTTTTCTCACTGAACATGGGCTCTGGCCAGTCCAGATCCCCCAGTGCCTCACCTGGGGCCTCGGGCTGTGGTTCCTTCCAGCCGCTCATTTTTCATCTCCAGAGCCGAACCTCTTAATACTTTTGTTGGCAAAAGCAAAAAAAAAAAAAAAAAAAGGAAAAGGAAAAAATTAATCCAGTAAAAACAGCTGATTCAGATCCTCCATATCTTGATGTGGCAGAAAGAAATTAGTTGTTGCACGTGGGCTGAGAGAGGTTGTTTGTCCAGGAGAACAGGGGCAGGGAACGGCTTTCTTGCCTTAATTCCTTTCTTTTTTAAATTTTATTTAAATGAAATCTTCCTGCTTGCTGCATTTAGCAGCCAGACGGTGCTGGGGAAACATGTTGGGACAACCATACCAGTGGCTCCTGCTCCCCCAAAGTGTCGTTTGCCCCAATTCCTCCCTGCTCCATCACCAGGAATCCTTGGGTGGGCTGGGGGGTCCTCAACCCCTTTGGTCTGAGGGCAGCCAATACCAACAGTTCCAGTGGTTTGGGAAGAGCTCTGGCAGCATCTGAGTGGTGGATGGAGAGGAAATTATAGGATTATTTGTAATATATAATATATTAATGCAATGCAATATAGTATATAATATAATGTAATATAATATAACATAACAGGTTGAAGCCTCACTGTCCCCCAAGGATGTTGACACCAGCAGAAGAGGAGGATGGAGCCCAGGAAGGACCACTGGCACTGGTGGATGCCTCCCTATCCCTGGGCATGGGAGATGTTCAAGCTCAGCACCCCATAAACTATCATTATTACCCTGTTTTTTGGGTTTTAAAAACCAGGAGTAAAATTCCTTTGCAGCTGCGTGGTGAGAGCCTCGCAGGGCTTCTGCAGCTGGTGCCGTGTGCCCGCCAGAGACCCCTTCATGGACATGCAAACCAAGTCACCTGGTGGCCTGGTCATCCCAAGCATCTCCCTGTGCTGCCAGAGCTGAGCTCTGATCCCTGTCTGGGAACATTGATCCCTTCTGGAGCAGCCCTGAACTCTCCACTAGACCAGTCGCTTTCTGAGGAGAGCAAAGAGTTAACATTTATTCCATCCACCTGTATATTTTCCCAAGTCTTCCGATAGCAATCAAGAATGCAGGAAATGGTGTATTTAAGGGGTCTGAATTTGCCAAAACTGTGCCACAAGTCAAACTTATAAAGCAAAGTTTATTTGTAAAGTTACAGAAGGCTGAAGTATCTCCTGTGAAGGGGTAAGTCTCTTTAAACCTATCCCAGATTTTTTTTTTCAACCTCTGCCTTTTAAAAATGACTGGGCTCAGGAAGAGGGAGAGGATTCATGAAGAGGGTCTTGGTTTTAATCTAATAAGTGTTTTTTTTCCCCTGCAGGCAAGTGCTGGAGCTCATCAAGGCACAGATCAGCCTGCTGGGTTATAGAGGGACTTTTGACAGTTGACTGGGAAAATTTCAGCTCGTTTGGAGCCTGTGAGGGGCTGGGAGAGCCCAGGAAGAGCCTGGTGGGGGCCAGGCAAAGCCTCCACTCCGTGCCCATCCCAGCCCTTGGATACCCTGCGGGCGGAACGGGCTCATCCCTGCCTGCGGAAGAGCCGCAAGTGCAGCCCTGGGGCTGAGCTCCCATGGAAGAGAACCACATCCCATGGAAGAGAACCATGTCCCATGGAACAGAACCACATCCCATGGAAGAGAACCATGTCCCATGGAACAGAACCACATCCCATGGAAGAGAACCATGTCCCATGGAACAGAACCACATCCCATGGAAGAGAACCATGTCCCATGGAACAGAACCATGTCCCATGGAACAGAACCACATCCCATGGAAGAAACCACATCCCATGGAACAGAACCATGTCCCATGGAAGAGACCACATCCCATAGAACCGAACCATGTCCCATGGAAGAGATCATATCCCATGGAAGAGAACTGCATCCCATGGGAGAGAACTGCATCCCATGGAAGAGAACCATATCCCATGGAAGAGACCACATCCCATGGGAAAGAACTGCATCCCATGGAACTGAACTGCATCCCATGGAACACCAGCCCCATCGGGTCACTGAGCCTGGCACATCCAGGGGCAGTGGCTTGGGGAGCAGCTCCAAACCCAGCCAACATCAGCCCTTCCAAAGGTGCTGGGCCAGCATGACAGGGCTGGAGGGATGGCATCTGTGGGATTGGCACCCGTGTAGTTGGTACCCATGGTCTCTGAAGAGCTCCCTTGGGTTTATTTAAATCCTTGTAATCCCTCTGGAAGGGATCGGGGATAAACCCAGGCTGGGAGCACTGTAGGTGCTGCCTTGGCATGGGGCAGAGGGGCCGGGCACCCGCGGTGGCACCGAGCCACCACAGGTTGGGTGGCCCTTTCCTGGGTGGTGACTAATGAGTGGTAATTGAGATGAAGCTTTAACACCCAGCAGCAGGTGAGCTGGCACACGGGGAGGGAGCTGAGATAGGGGCGAACACAGCGTGTCTGGTGCCACGGGCACTGCTCAGCCAGCCCGACCGGTCCAACCAGCCCCTGCCGGGTGCCGAGCTTTGGCACAAGGCACCCAGGGCTGGGCTGGCACCTCCTCCCCATCACCGCGTGCCCGACACCCCAGTGGATGCACAAAAGGGGTTTGGTTTGTTTTATTCCTGCGAGAAAAAGCCACCTGAAATGTTGGGTTTGCGTGGGGAAGGTGAGAGCTGGCTCTCGGTGAGGTCTGGAGAGCGGCACTGGGGTGTGACAGGGGCTCACTTGGCCACAGCTGGAAAGGCAGAAAAAACGCAGGAATAAAACCCTTTGCAGAGAACAGTGTGGCTGGTTGAGCCCTGGAGACAGCAGGCATGGCGGGGTGGTAATGACCCCTGGCTCTGGAGGGGACATGTGGCTGTCCCACTCCATCCCTGAAGCACGAGCAGCAACTCGAGGCTCCTTGGGCATTGCTGGCACCAAGTGCAGTTGGGTGCAATGGGAAGGGGCATTTCCCCCCAGCTCTCTCCATCTGAGTCCAGCCCTTTAAGGCTTTGCTTCAGAAATGCAAAGGCCAGGAACCTGCTTTACACTCACTAAAAAATTAAATTACATTAAATTAAATTACATTAAAAGGCTGATGCCACGTAAAAGGGGATTTAGAAAAGCATCCAGGAGAAGGGATGGAACACAGCAATAAAATCATCTCTTTGGCAAAGGCAAAGATCTGCATGAAGCCAGTGATGACTCAGGGGGTTGGAAATGCTCCCTGGTGGAGGTGCTCAGGGAGGTACGTGGGTGCCCGGGCGTGCTGAGTGACCCGGCTTCCTCTCCAAGGAATAAAATAAATCATTGAAATCCCCCCTTTAAGAAAATTCCTGCTGCATTTTCCACACATTTCTTTTCCCCCCATGTGGATTATCTCCTCTGGTTCCAAAGCCACAAGAAAATACCATCATATTTTTAAACCCAAACCTCAAGGTAAATAAAGGAAAGGGTTTGGATCTGCATCCAACCCTCACCACTTCTATCAGGGAAAAAAAATGCTGGTGCAGTTCTCTGCCGATATAAGATAGAAAGGTGGAGAACATTTTTTAAATGTTCTGAAAACATTCCATCATCTATAGGAATCAAAGCCCCATTGAAAGCTACAGAACCCCTCACATTCAAGGGTTTTAATGAAAACCAAACTTTTTTCAGGCCCTGTGTTTTTTTTTGCAGGATTTCCAGGGGAATACAACTGGAGCGGGGGGCGGCCGCGGGGAACTTGGCTGCAGTTTCTCCTGCCCCAATAGGGCTTTCACTGTGGAGCTTTTTAAATGGTTTCAGGAGAATATGGCCTCGTATTTTCTGGACTTGTTGAAGTGTTCTCTCTTGCCTTGGATCAGCACGAGGTCGTTTTTCACGGGGAAATGAAAGATGGAGCAGGGGCAGGGGGGAGATGGGGGTCTTGGGCACTTGCCACGAGGGGAGGGCTCCCAAGCTTGGGCTGCCAGACTGCGGACAGGAAAGCAAAGACCAAATTTGGGGCTTAATCTTTAATGGTGTGGAGCTGGGCAAACCTCCTGCCTTCCGTGCCGGGGCAAAACATCCCACGTGCCACGAACTGCCAGGCCCCGGGAGGGGAAACCTCTGCCCACCCTCCTTGGAAGGCAGCAGGGGTTACACCCCTCCCTAAAACATTCTGCATAAACCCCCCGTTTCTCTGGGTCAGCTCGAAGGCTGCTGCTAACAAACATCTTTTTGGTTTGGTTTTCTTCTTCCCAGTTGCTTTCAGTCTGCCTCCACATGGGAGGGAGTTCTCCCCATGGGCGAGGATGCTGATGAGGAGGGGTCAGCGGGGCTGTCCAGTGGCCCCATCCCACCACGAGGACCTTCCCTGGGGTCTCTCCCTCTGCCACCAGTGCCTGGAATCTCCCGGAATCCCTCCATGCCCGGCAGGCCCCCAGTGGGGCACAGGGAGAGGCAGTGGGTGCAGTGCTGTTGCCCACCCAGGCAGGGACAGTGGAGGCTGCTCCTGGACCACCCAGCTCCGAGGCAGCCCCAGGGAGGGGCCCGGGGAGCCCTAAAAGCACCCAGTGGCAGCAGGGACAGCCCGGGGACCCTCAGCTTTTGCAGGAACATTTAATCCCCTCGTTAATGTCCCCCATTAGAACAATTCATTCTTTCACTCCGGCTTAAACACCCAACTTTACAGCTCATTTCATTTATGACTGAGAAATGAAATTACTGTATCGATTTCATGGCAGACGGGGCAAAAAACTGGGTGTTCCTGGTCGTAATAAACCCACCAGCTGCAAAGACAAACAGCAAAACCTGCCATGGGGGAGTCTGGTCTGCACCAACCCCAGGGACTCACCGGGACTGGCACCGGGACCGGCACCGGGACCGGCAGCTCCGCGCCCTCTGCCTGGAGCCAAACCCAGCTCTGCTGTGCTTCCCTTCCTCTCCCTTACAAAAAGTTGCCTGTGTGTGTTTGCAGGGACCTGGGGGCTTTGCACATCGCTTGGATGGAAAGGAAATACCCTGCCTGGTAGCACTGGTGTGAAATATCCCTCCTGGAGCGCGGCCAGAGCCGGGGCAGGGGCTGGAAAGGGGGTTCCCAGCACGGCCAGGGGGTCACCAGAGCTCTGTGCAGGGATGGAGAACCCGACCTGACCCTTGGCTGCCCACGCCGTGGGCATCGGAGGGTGGGCAGGGCCAGGATTTGGGGGATCCAGCTCCAAAGGGCTCTGGGGTTCCCTTGCCCCCTCCCTTTGCTGCACGACGGGGCTGTGCCAGGGGCAGGAGTTCAGGGCAGCACCCTGGTGCTCCCACTGCTCTCCTGACCACTTTGGTGCCCCAGGGCCATCCCAGGAAGGGTTTGGTTGCCCACCCAAGGGACCAGTGTGTCTTCCAGTGCAGCTGGAGGCTCACTGGGCACTGCCTGCCAGGAGCCTGGAGCACCTCGCCAAGCGAAGCAGCACCCGTGTCAGTGCCCTGCTTGACCCTTGGGGGCTGGAGCAGTGGGGGGGACACTCCCAAACTGCTCCCAAGGCCAGACAACACCCCGCCAGAGCTGAGCATCCCGAGGGAACAGCACATCCCTGCAGGGACCCGCCTGCTGGAGGTGCCCGAGTGGGGCTGGCAAGAGGTGGTGGGTGCTGCCAGGTGCCTCTGGGTGCCCCTGGGTGTCCCTGGGTGCCTCTGGGTGCCTCTGGGTGCCTCTGAGTGTCCCTGGGTACCTCTGAGTGCCTCTCAGTGTCCCTGGGTGCCTCTGGGTGTCCCTGGGTGCCTCTGGGTGTCCCTGGGTGCCTCTGGGTGTCCCCAGGTGCCTCCGGGCACGCGTCCCCTGCCACCCTGACATGCTCCATCACGCGTGAGCGCTGCCCACGCAGGCAGGTGCTGGCCCGGGGCGCTCACCTGGGGAAGCGCCAAAGCTGCACCGCGCACACGGGAGGCACCGCGGCTGCCCTGCCCGCCCCTCCTGCCCTAATTAAAGCCCGCTATCACCCCATCTAATGCAAGCCCCAGGTTAATGAGGCCTCGCTCTCCATCCTCCCCTGCGCCGGCTCTTTGAAGTGGCGCCGCTTTCAGGGCCCACTGTCTGACGGCGCAGCGATCCTGCGCCCCGGCGCTAGCACCGGTTTTAGCCTCTGTGGGTTAAGCCAAGAATAAAGACTTACAAGAGCCTTTTTTAATTTAAACTCTTCTGATCTCCTGGGCCAGCCCAGCCTCTGTGCAAGCAACACCTTCCCTGCGTCCCAGCCTGCTGCTGGCGGGAATTAACAGTTCCACGGGGACACTCGGCTGGCCTGGATTCAGGACAAGCACAGCGTGGACTGAAGTGCAGAACAGCTCCCGAGGAGCTCCAGGGCCATTTCGAGATGGGATTCTGGGGCACTGTAGGTTTGGGTGCCACTGGGATGTGTGCCCAGAGACGTGGCCCTCCTTGATGGCATCCCCGTGGGCTGGAAGGGGTTCAAGGAGCCTGATGGGGATCCAGGGAACTCTGTTTAAATCTGGCACTGGGAAAGATTCCTGAGCTGGGCAAAAGTATTTGGGTGCTTAATTCCCACCAGCCTTTTTGCCTGTTTTAGCCCTAATCCCAGACTGGCTTTAGGGAGAGATTTTCAAGGTGGGCACCTGGAATGACATTGTAGAAGTGCCCCAAGACACTAAAAATTAACCCAAACTGTTCAACTGGACTGTTCCCCACCTGGGAAAGCCCTGGTGTATTCCAGGGAAGGAATAAGGCCTTGGAGTTCTGGCTCCCCCAGCAGCCCCGGCCTTGGTTGCCCCCTGCTTCCCAAAATCTGGTGTCCAAAGCCCAGGACACCTCAGGTGTATTCCCTGCACATGAGCTGGGCTGCTCCAGCCAGGAACGAGCAGGCACTGGGAAAACAGGCACCCTGGCATGGGCAAACATAGCCTGATTTTTATTTTAATTTTGGAATTGGAGAGACTCCTCTGCAATACGTGGAAGGATTTGGGGCTGACTTTCCCTGAACAAGCTGTGGTTTGGGGGTGGACGGTGGTGTTGGGGCAGGTTAAAGCTGGGGAGGAAGAGCTCCCTAAAAATGCAGCATTCTGAACAGAACCTGTGACCCTGGAAGGATGTTTTTATTGGGTTGGGTTGGTATTCACCAAACCGGAGAAATTCTGAGGGATCAGGAAGGAAGGATTTTTTGGTTTTATAGTCTGGGCACTGGGCCAGCCCCCCTGCCCCTCTCCCACCTCCCATCCTCGCCCAGCCCTTTGCCAGCCAGCACAGGGACACAGGACACAGGGACAGCCAGACAAGGGTCCTGGCCAGCAGGTCCTGGATTGGTGGTGGATTTGCCCTTCACAGGCCTTGGGTTAGCAGCTTTTCTGAAGGGTGGGAATGGCACCAGTCACCTCACAGCATCAGGGCTGGCCCCGAGGGATGGGAGGGGACAGAGCCAGGGACACCAGGTGAGGAGGGGAAGCGAGTTTTGAAAAGCCTGTGAGAAGCAAAACTCCTATATATAAAATATACACATAAACATATATAAATATATATCTCCCCCAAGGCATGAGGTCCTGCTGAGTAAGTGGATGTGAATGATGTGTAACCAAACGCCTTCCCAGACACCCTAATGAATTTTCCATGTTTTCCATCATTTTGCTTCTAAATAGGCAGTATTCACAAAAGCACCACTGCAACCCCAACAACCCCCCCAACCTTTCCAGCAGGAGGCCCTGCAGAAGGATTAACCCCCCATAGATGCCCAGGGGAGGCGATGCCAAAGTGAGAATCTCAGGCTGGACCAGGAGATGGGTGCCCCTGTCTGTAGGTTCAGGGGGTCTCTGGCAGTGCAGGATGGGTGGTCTCCGCCTCTCTTGGCCATTTGGCCCTATTTCAGAGAACAGGATTTCATTCCTATTTCAGAGGAACAGGATTGGGCCTTAGTGATGCTGATTGCTCATTTGTGCAAGGTTCGTTAAGGATTTGATGAGGGCAAGGGATGGTGTGGCAAAGGCAAGAACCAGGATCCTTCCCCTGTATGCTGTGTAGCCTCCAAATTTTTGCAAGTTAGAAGATTATTTACTAAGGCAGTTTGGACACAACAGTCATTAAAATAAAAGTTGGGGTTTAGAGTTTGCTCTGGAATGAGAATGTAACAAGATTTTTGCTGAGACTTTTGTTAGCTCTGATCTCAAAGGAAATAGTCTTCATTTTTCCTAGGAGATATTTTAGACCAAACTCCAGGCAATTTAATATCTGAATGCTCAAAAAATAGTTTTCCAAGCTCCAGTGATTTTTTTTTATCCCTTTCAGTTTTCCGTTGCAAAAGAAAACCCAAACATTCCTGTTCTGACTGCCCCAAACTGTTGCTTCCAGCCCTGTTTTCCAGCATCACCCTGGAACACTGGGAGCCCTCGGGTACTCAGGAGCCTTTGGGAGAGGCTGGAGCACCCCACATCCCCACACTGCCATGCTGGGATCCAGCTTTCCCATTTAAAGTCATTAAATTGGTGCAAAACTTGTGTTTAAGCAAGATGCAGTGGCAGCACATTGGATGCTGTGCATGGTAGGTGGCCTGTATAAAAACATCACCCATATAATAATGCCCATATAAAAATAATACCCATATAAAAATAACACCCATCTGGCCCTCAGGTGTTGCGTATATATATATATATATATATATAAATCCCTGGGCCTCCCAGCTGGATTTTAGCTGCTGCTGTGTCTCTGCTACGCTGGTTTGGTCCAGCACCTCCTGCTCCAGCCACATCCTCCCCCACTCTGGCATCACCCCATGGGTATCAGCATAAACCCACCTGTCAGAGGGCTGGCACCCCACGGATTCCATGGGTGGCCCAGTGTGTGTCAGTGCAACAAAGCCCTTGTTATTCACATGCTTCTTCTTTTCCTGTTCCTTCTTCTCTCTTCCCATTGCAGCTTTAACTGAGGCTGTGAGAAAAACGAGGCTCAATTTGGACCAGAAAGTTCCTGTAAATAGCAGCTCTACCTCGGGGTGTTTCCCCTCCCAGTAGCTGTGAAGAAAAGGCAGCTGTGGCTCGGCTTTGCCCTGGAACACATTTCCGCTGGCCAGGGCTCTGGAGCCACGGCTGCGCATTTATTGTGGTTCGCTTTGGGCTTTTCTTAATTTCCCACCCCCTTTTTCCCCTCTCTTTCCATCAAATGCTGCTGTGGGCTGCGCTGACGGAGATGCTGCCAAGGGGAGGCAGAGCCCTGGCTCCAGTGCATTGTGCCTGCTCTCGGGCGCTTCGGTGGGGCTGGGAGCAAGGGTGCTGCTGAGTGCCCGGCTCCTGGGGAGCCCCAAGTGCTGGGGAGCCCCATCTCCTGGGGAGCCCCAACTCCCGGGGAGCCCCAGCCTGCAGCGCCTCGGCATCGATGCTGGTGGACACTGGGGTTTTCACTTCTGCCTTTTCAGTCATTCAGGTTCTGGAGGTGAGTAAATAACAGCTCCAGTGAGTGCTGAAGGGTTTGGGCTCGGGCCGCCGGGGCATTTGGGCCCTGCTGATTTGTGCTGGAGCTTCCGTGGCAGGCGGAGAGCAGGGAGGGGATGCTCGCCCGGGATGCAGGGATCACCTGGCCAGGTCAACCCCCGGGCAGGGTTAGTGGTCCACACCCACCTTGGAGAAGCATCAGGGGGTTTTCTCAAAGCTTGGGTCCCCCACCCCACCTCATCCCTGCCTGCCTTCCTCTCTGCACACCCTTCTTTGCTTCCTTGGGCTGAACTGTGGTGGAGAGCAGCCACGAGTCCCTCCCAAACACCAGATCTGGGCACTGTGGTGCTCAAAGCGGTGCCAAAATCAGGCCCTGGAGGAAGAACCGTGTGAGGAACCTTCCCCTGCACCAGGGCACAGACCTGCTCCCGCCGCGAGAAGTGAGCAGGCAGAAGGCACCGCGGAGACTTGAAACCGTACCTTTATTATTCCACATGGAAAGTCATTAACACGATTACACGGAGGCCTGGCTCTATAATCACGTACATTGGATAAGAACATCAACACCGATAGTAGAAAAGCAGAAGTGCCCCCTGTGCCATGGCTTTGTACCCACACCATCCCATGGCCCCCGACGGAGCCGGAGCAGTGGGATTCCAACATTCCTCCAGCCACAGCTTCTGCCAAGGGCTCCACCAGGAGCAGACCCTCCTCCTCCTGGCCCTCCCTCCCACTCCCCAGTGACAAGTGCTACAGGTTAAAAAGTTGGGCTACATATTAAATATAGGGCGTTACCTTCAAGTAGGGCTGGTACATTACACAAATAACCACATTTTTTGGTATCATTAGCATTTTTTTTGATGTCCATCATAAGACACCATTAATAAAACCAACGACTTCAGTCTTCTTTATCTACAAAGATCTTTGTACCCTTCTCCTTAGTCTGGTGTTATTTTACCCTGCACATACAAGTATTAGAAGCATTATTAAGAATCGTATCCTTCAACACAATTAAGAATTATATTATTATAACAAATAACACCAAAAATTAGATTTTATAGTTAAATATTCTGTGAGCCAGACAAAGGGGTTTTACTGTACAAGCAACTGTGCATTTTTTTAAAAAAGCAAATTATAGTGCAAAGCAAAAAACATTGGCCTGTCTCGTGGCCATTTGCATACAATAGAGGTGCATCTATTTACACCTTCGCATGACAATATGTCATAAAAAAAACATTGTTGCCATTCTTATTATTTTCTCTTTTAAAATTCCTCATGAACAGTCTTAAATTAATCTAGTACTATGAATGCCTTGTTTTCTTTGTGCTTTCAATCAGTGGATGACAAGTGTAAATGCATCAAACACAGGCTGCCATGGACCAGTCGTAGAGCCAGCGAGTGCCCGCTGGCGCTAAGGCAAGTGAAGGTTGCAGTTTTGCTGGGATAAGGCTTTTTATTATTATGATTACTATTGTTATTATTTTTGTTTAAAGGAGTTGTTCTTACTGTTGCTTTACTGAGCTCGTGAGTGGTCATTGCAGCTTCCCCACCAAGCCAGGGTGTCTGGCTCCAGTCCCCACATGGTAGTGCAATTACAACGCTCTGTGCTTGGCCGAGGACTGGGAAGCTGCCAACTGAGATTTGGGGTTAGGCAATGTGGCTGTGATGGTGGCACTGCGGCAGGGCGGCTCTGGGGTTTCAACTTTCTTATGTTCATAGCAAAAAATAAGCCCCAAAGGCACTGGTGGCACTGGAAGCTGGGGCTGCCCGTGTGCCCTTGCTGCAGGGAGGGCAGTGGGTGCCACAGTTACACACGCCCTGGGAACCTGCCCACGCACCCTCAGCCCTGCCAGGATGGAGAATCAGGAACCTAGCCCTAATTCCCATGCCAGCAGAATGCCCAGCTGGCTTGCAGGAGGTGACAAACCCTGCACTGGGCATCAGAGCCAAACCACTGACCCGGTCTTGGAGGAGCCCGTCCGGCCTCTCAGGCTGCCTATGACTCCCACCATGGCCCTGTTTGGCTGCAGTCCTTGGTATCAGCTACAAGGGGGCCCAGGAGACCTGGTTCCTCCAAATGCCACAAGATGCAGCCACTTATTGATGGGCCCCTTCTTCAGCTTATTCATCTACAGCAAGATATCCACGCTCTGGGTCACTTGAGGGGAAGAACAGAAGCGTGAGGGGATGGAAAAGAGCAGATAACATCACTCCAGAATATTCCCACCACCAAGGGGAGAAATTGCTCCTTTCTCCAAATCTCAGTTAGAGCTTTCAGTATGAACCACCCTGGGTGAAAACAGGGGAAAGAGTCATAACAGAATGATGATGCTGTGCCACCAGCTGCATGTGTTGCCACTCAGAGAGGATGAAAGAAGACCCAGAGAGTTGTGGCAAGGTCATGTCAAAGGCTCCCAAGTCCCTTTTGCAGCTTAAGTGCTTGGAAGGGCATCTCATCCACCTTGGACTGTCCTGAATGCCACCTTCACTTCAGCCACCATCACTGAGATTTGCTAAGAGGAGCAAAGAACTGAGTGGTGAGGTAAGCACAAAAGAGCAAACAAACAAACCAAAACAAAACAAGACAAAACAAAACAAAACACATTGCATAAAAAGTACATCTTGTATGTAAACATAGAGAAAAGGGGCCGGTCAGGCACGGCATCAGCCACGTTACTGTTTTAAAAATGACGACAATGACAAAAAATGAACAATACAACCTCTGTCGTCAACAGCAAATAATAATAATAATATTAATAATAATAATAATGACATCACAGCTCTCGTTCGCGTGGCTGATGCCGGCGCAGCCCCGCTGTGCCCAATCCCCGTGGCTGTGCTGTAAACCCAACTGCCCTGGCATTGCCCTGGAGCTCTTTGGTGGTCAGGGACCCTGCACCAGTGGGGAGGGAAGGAGAAGAGACAATGGGATTTTTTTTCTTTTTTTTCCTCCTTTTTTTTTAAATTCAGTCCTCCTGCACTGGCAGAGAGATGGTTTGGGCAAATCCCTGGTATTTTCTCTTCTCTGAACCATTTTGCAGAGGAAGGGTGAGATTTTCCTCACTCTTTGTGTGGGAAAGAGGTGTGAGTGAGATGACTGAGAAGTGTTCTGCAAGAAACAAACATATGATTCCACACGTCCTTTTTTCCCCCCCCCGCTATGTACAATCCACATACTTAAAACATACAAAAGGAACCACATCAAGCAACAAATTCAAGCCTTGGGGATGTTCATCTTGAAATGTAACGTAGGTCCCAGTCCCTCTTTGCTTGATGTTTGCCCATGTTTGCATGCAGAGGATCCTGGTTTGCTTTTGCTTTGGGAGACTACGGTTTACCTTTTCCCGAGGCATCGCTTTGGTCACTGCCACGAGGAGCAGCGGCTGACTGAGTTAAAGACATCAGGGCACAGCCGAGTTGTCCTAGTAGGGTCTCCAGACCGACTCATCCATCCTGCCAGTAGTCGTCATGGTGGTCGGGGAGTTACTGTGGCTCCCGTCCGCGTCCACCCCGTCGCTCTGACTGCCCAGGGTGGCGTTCATCAAGTTGTTCCCTGCCGAGGCACTCGTGCAGGAGGAGAGCATGCGGGTGGGCGAGCGCTCGCCCCCCGCCACCATGGAGAACTGGTAGGAGCCCGAGGACGTGCCGTAGTACAAGTGGTAGGGAGAGGGGTTGGCCTGGAAGGGTCCGCTCTGGTTCTGCGTGGAGCCGGGGTAGGGCGGCGGCAGGTAGGTGTGGTGGAAGCGCGTGGTGGTGGGCATGCTGGTCATGCTGATGCCCCCAATGCCCGTGGCCGAGGGCGTGGCGGTGTAGGGGAAGGCGGCGGACATGGCACCGGGGTAGTGCATCCGTGGGTCGGAGAACCGGCTCTCGGTGAGCGCGGGCAGCGCCGGGAAGGAGCGGTCGAACTGCCGGGGGTCAGAGAAGGGGCTCAGCTCTGACGTGCCTGGTGGGGTGGGCGAAGAAAGTGGGGGGTTAGAGCACCGTCCTTGAGGCTTGCCGAGTTTGTCCTGCAGCCCAGTTCATCCCCTTCCCAGGGAACTAAAGTCAGAAGGAAAAGCATCTCTTGGATCTGCCAGGGAAGAGAGCTGGGGAACTCAACTAAAAAAAAGAAAAAATCCTACACCCGTTTGTTTAAATTGTTCCCATTTCCTGTCCTAAAATTTGTTGTTTCCTATCCAAGAAGGGACACGACTAAGCTGACTTCTCTAGGAGTCTATTCATCTCCGGCAGATTAAAAAAACACACCCCATAAACAAGAAAAAAAATGTTTAGCCATTACATCAGCTGTGTAGTAAATAAATGGATGCAGGCCCCAGACGGCCGGTCCCTGGGATCCTCCGTGGTGTATATACACACACACGGAGACGGGGAGGAAAAGCTGGAGCCCAGACCAGCCTGCTAAGCCTTCTTGTGGGTGGCCTGTTCGTGCTGATACCATCAGGGTATGGAGCTGATAAACACACAGCTGAAAACTCCCAAGCTAGGAGCCACAATATCCCTATGCTTGAGTTCTCTGTGTATTTTTCTGTTTCCAAGAGGATGAAGACAGTGAGAAATTCAGGCTTTCTTCTGTTGGGGGAAGGGAGACTTGGAGCAGCCCAGCGGGGATGTTACCCCCTTTTCTTGGGGGATCTAAACACAAAGGGGATCACTGTCAGCTTGGAACTGGAGAGGGACCTTTGCTCAGTGCTCTTGGATCGCGTCCTCCTGCAGGAAGCCTAGGTTAGAGGTGGGAGTACACACCAATAGATCCTTTGAGGACCTCAAGGTGTTCCTGTGATTCTCTCAGCTGTCCTAAGACTGGTGCCATTCTTTACAAAGCCCAGAAACCTCTGGGCTTTGTCCATCAAGACAGAGGTGGAGGTGACTCTCCATCCCTTCTGATTATTCCCAAGACCTCTATTTTTCCCTTGTTAAAAGCAGGGCTTTTCTGCTTTGGTACTGGAATCTGGCCCCAGTGACTTTTTCTGGTCACATCAGCTGGATTTTGAATCACTCTGAGCAAGAGAATGTGAGGTGAGTATTCCAAACATGCTTGTTGGGTTTAGATATGCATATACTTGCATTCATAGCATTGGGTATCTGCTCTGCATGCACAGGGATGTGTGTTTTGTAATAGTTATTACAATGAAGCATTTTTAACTTCTCAGGGCTGATGTTCCAGACCCTGAAGCGTTTCCCCAGGAATGAAGCACTTCAGTTAATCCCTTCCAGCTACCCGGTGACAAGGGCATGCTCTGTAGGAGCAGGGAGGGAGGGGATCTGGTCTGAACCCTCCTTCTCATCCCAGGTGAGTCTCTGGCCAGCGGCCGCTGGAAGGAGCAGGTTCCTCCCTGCCCTGCAGCCCTTCTGCCTTCCCACACAGCAGGGGAAAGGGGCTGGCTGGTGAGCGTGGCTGTGGCTTTGGTGCGAGATAAGAGAGGAGCAGCCCAAAGCCCAAAGCCCTGACCCGCAGTGCTCTGCACACACCGGGCTGGAGGGGCTGCCTGTGGCAGGGGCTGCCTGTGGCAGGGGCTGCCTGGCCCAGGCTGTCCTTGTCCCACGCTGTGCAGGGGCAGTGTGCTCAGGCTGCCCGGGAAAGCCCCGTGCTGGGAACACCGCTGACCAAGCCAATGTGACTCCACAGCTCAGCAGGACACTCTGCCCCATCCCAAAGCCAACCAAAATACTGCCAGGCACTGGAAGCTGTTTGGAGACCAGCTCTGCAAGAAGCAGCTTGACCAGAGCCTGCAGCTTTAGCAATTCAGCAGCACCACAGCGTGAGACAGGACCATGGGACAGAAATCCTGCCTGAGCCTGGACTGGGCAGAAGAAGGGCTGTTTTCTGGATGCCTGCCCTTACAGGCAGCAGCCCTGCCACTGCTGGTTTGCCACACGCTGCAGAAAAGCAGCCTCCAAACCCTCCCACCCCCCAAAAACCCAGACTGGGGATTGCTGCCTTCCCAGAGGATGTTCCCAGGGCCCAGTCCGTGCTCCTTCATTTGCTTTCACAGACCCATAGTTAATATTCTGTAAAATGCAAATCGAGATCAAACCTAAGTGCTCAGGGCACATTTCCCTTGTCCTCTGTAACACGCTCAAAGTGCTTTTTTTTTAGAGGTTGCGTTTTATTGGACTGACCTTGCACCTTTTGGCCATGGGTCCTGGCTGCTAATTGAGATAGGAGTGTTAATTACAGGCTGGGTGTGTGAGGGCCGGTGCGGGGCCGGTGCGGGGCCAGCAGGGGGCGATGCGCGGGCGGTGCGGGGCCGGTGCGGGGCCAGCAGGGGGCGATGCGCCGGCGGTGCGGGGTCGGTGCGGGGCCAGCAGGGGACGATGCGCGGGCGGTGCGGGGCCAGCAGGGGACGATGCGCCGGCGGTGCGGGGCCGGTGCGGGGCCAGCAGGGGGCGATGCGCCGGCGGTGCGGGGCCGGTGCGGGGCCAGCAGGGGGCGATGCGCGGGCGGGGCGGGGCCGGGGGGCGGCCGCCGCCAGAGGGGGCACCGCTCCCGCATCGACCCCGCACTGGTCCCGCGCCAGCCCAGCACCGGCCCCGCATCGCCCGCACCCGGCGGGTCGCGCCCGCGCCTCGCTCCTGCCACCGCACAAACGCCCCTCCATCTCGGGCACTGCAACGCGGGGCTTCCCCTCCATCCCGCCCCTTCCATCTCCATCCTCACCGCAGGGTGTCCCCTCCACCTCCATCCTCACCTCAGGGCTGCCCTCCATCTCCATCCTCACCTCAAGGTGTCCCCTCCCTCTTGGTCCTTGCTCAAGGTTTCCCCTCCATCCTGTCTCCTCCATCTCAGAACTTCCCCTCCATCCCATCTCCTTCCCTTCACCGCTGCCCCTCCACCTCAGCACTGTCCCCTCGCAGCTGTCCCTCTGCCTCAGTCCTCACCTCGGGGCTGTTGCTTTATCCCAGCCCTTGTCTCACAGCTGCTCCTCCACCTCAGCATCCTCACCTCAGAGCCGGCCCATCATCTCGGCCACTTCACCTCAGGGCAGCTCTTCTAGCTCTGCCCTATCTAGGGACATCACCCCTCCTGCCCTGGCCAGGGGCATTGTCCCTCCTGCCCTGGCCAGAGGCATTGTCCCTCCTGCCCTGCCTAGGAGCATCATCCCTCCTGCCCTGGCCAGAGGCATCATCCCTCCTGCCCTGCCTAGGAACATCACCCCTCCTGCCCTGGCCAGAGGCATCATCCCTCCTGCCCTGTCTAGGAACATCACCCCTCCTGCCCTGGCCAGAGGCATCATCCCTCCTGCCCTGTCTAGGAACATCACCCCTCCTGCCCTGGCCAGAGGCNATCTCCCCTCCTGCCCTGCCTAGGAACATCCCCCCTCCTGCCCTGGCCAGAGGCATCACCCCTCCTGCCCTGTCTAGGAACATCACCCCTCCTGCCCTGGCCAGGGGCATTGTCCCTCCTGCCCTGTACCCAAAGATCCCGACTGAAGCAACCCCAGCACGGTCCAAACGAAGCATCGCCACTGACACCCTCCATAACCACCTAACTCAGCAGCAGCCAATGCTCGGCACACTCAGCCAGAATCAAACAGCAACCTGGAGCAAGCAACATGCTGACCAAACGCTGGGGAACAAGGAGTGGGTAAAGTTGCACCCCCAGAGCCCACATTCCCTTAGGAACCCCAGCTGACAACGGGCCTTGGAAACCGTAACCCGCTGTCCCTTCCCTGGTGCATCTCACACACGTCTGCTCCATAGTGCTGCCTCCGAGCTCTTACTATGGTTTCCCTCGCTTACTCCCCATCCAGTCCCCATTTGCTTTTTTGGACCCTGGCAATCTGAGCTGGAGTATTTCAGTTGTCCAGTTGCCAATCAAAATATTTGAAGGAAATGTTTATTTTCTTCTCAAAATCACACCAGCTGCTGCACTAACTGAATAAGCCCATTTAGCTGTAAGAATTTAACCATTGTAAGAGTGAATTGAGTCCCCCAACTACTCCAAAATCTGACCCAATCTATCAGCGGAAATGTCAATGTTTTGGATGGGAGTTTGGGGAAGTGTGGAATGTGTATTAAATAAAAGCCATGTAAAGGTCAAAGCCCTGATTAGTAATGCCACTGTCTCCTCCTCAGGGCTGAGCTGCCCAGGGGACCTTGGAGGCCGGGACACACCCTGTGATTTAATTGTGCAGCTGCAATTTGCACCTTTTGAGGACCCCCAAGTCCTCCCGCACGTGGGGCCGGACAGAAACAGGCTTTGAAAGCTGCTCAGCCCCGTTCCAGATCCAACAACAGCGCCCCAGTGACACGGCAGCTTTGCCTCCACCTCGGAGAAAATACGGCTCTTCCCTTGGGTGGATGGCGAGGAGATGAATGTGCAGAGATGCCCCTGAGCCCGTGTGGTGACGGGGCCAAACCTCAGCTGGTTCCTGGTGGGAAGGGCTGGTTGTGGTGGAGGGGCAGAGCTGGTTCATGAGGCTGCCGACCACAGAGGGTTCTCCCTTAAGACCATACTGGCTTTGGAACTGTGGAACTGGTCCCTGGGCCCTTGCTGGGTCAGGACCGGTGGATCTCCTCAGAGTTCCCTGGAAGCCTCTGAGGAGATCAGGCCCTGCAAAAGGTTTTAGGGATGGATGTGCATCCTTCCCAACCTAACAGTGGGTGCTTCCACTACCTCCTAACCCAGGGAAACATCTGTTCTGCTGGAGAGAGGAAAGGGCAGCAAAAGCAACGTCACGACCTCTTCAGTGCTGCACATGGGAAGGGCTTTGAGTGACACCTGAACAACCAGCTCAGCCAGAGCATGTGTCAGAGCACAGCACTGGGGCCCGACGTACAGGAGAAGGTGATCAGATCATCTGGGGCTGGGCAGCAATGTGTGGAGCCTGAGCAGCCCCACGGCGCCCGAGATATCACCCTCTGGTCCCCATCTTAGAGATGTGGTGAAAATGCAGGGGCTGATTAATCCAGTCAGCAATAAACTTAACCTTGTGTGTATATTACACAACACACACACACTCGTAGTGTGTGATACACACAGAGAGCAAAGGAAATTCAAAGGGAACTTGACAGTGTGGCACTTTCCAAGTGGACAGAATAGAAAATATCTTCAGCATGGCCATCTATCACCATTTGAATTCTATGCATATATATATCTTGCAAAATTGTCATGAAAAATCTAGCCATGGGGAAAAAAACCTCCTTTCCTGTCTTGACACACAATGATTGACAACAGTGTAAACACTAATGATACTTTATGCTTCTGTATATAATAGGCACGCACGTGTGAGGCAGAGCGGGGACAGACATTCTAGCTCTGTATACATCTTTGGCTGGTTTCTCTACTAATTTCTGTGATATTTGGACCTCTAAGTTTCCCTCGCAATAATCTTTCAGGATTTTTCTGACCTCTCTTCCTCTTCTTCCTTCCCCTAATCACAATGGCTCCATCTGGGAGCCTGGAGAGGCAGGTGGCCAAAGAAGGAGACAATCTGTACGGGAAGGTGCACGAGATGCATTTGATGTGTGAAGCCTCAGCTCATCTCTAGAGAAGGCGCCGCTCTCCTCCCCACCCACGCATGCAGGCGTGCTCTCACGCCTCTGTCACGTATGTTCACAAGTTCACTTGTTTCCAAGTCAGAGCCAACTAAAAAAGAAAATGGCCCCTTCCTCCCACCCCACGTAAAATAGAGCAAAATATATTCTGGGGGAGGAGGGGAGGTGTTGAAAAAAAAATGAGGGTGTGAACAGCATCCGTTGTTCCACGCCCATGGGGAGCTGTTCTGTATCTGATAGAGTCAGCTCACGAACTGAGTGCAAGGACTTCCTTTGCAGAGCATGAAAAAAGAAAAACCAAACCCCAAACCAAAACACAACAACACACACACGTCCTTATCACAGCATCGCCAGGCACCACCTCAAGAGTGCCAAGCACGTTTGCTGCTCAGTTCTCCATGTGCTGCCATGCAGAGACACACGCAGCCTCCAGAGCTACCTGGGGGAGCAGCACCAAGCCCTGCTCCTGTGTCCTCTCCCAGCACCTTCAGTCCGATCCCAAATATGCTGGGCAGCAGTCTCCTGGTCTCTGCAGGCAGGGCAGGGAAATTCCCAGGTATTCCCAGCTCAATGAATCACGCACTGCATCTCAAGCTCCTCTGCAAACCCTTCCAGGTCCATCGGGATGCTCCCAGCTATTTGCTGGACCCATCCTGCCCGGCTGAGGAGGACTCTGCCTCAAACTTCCATCCTGGATTCGTCCGGGGCCAGTTCAGCCCCTCTCCTGAGCCAGCACTGTCCTCCACAGCTTACATTAGCTCCTCTCCCTCCCCATGTTTACCCCCTCGATGTATTTACACAGGGCCACCAGCTCTGCTCCCTGCCTGCCCTTCCCTAGACTAAACAAGCCCAGCTCTCCCTGTGCTCTCGGCCACAGCCTCTCCCTGCCTGTCACCACTGCAGAGCCCTCTGCCCGCGTCCCCCTGTGCTGTGCCAGCCCCGGCTCCTGCCACCCCATCCCGCACAGCCAGCCAAGAACCTAACGGTGCTAACTGCGGTGGGTGGGTGGGCTGAACGGGGAACGCTCCTGTGGCTGCAGGCGCTCCCTCTGGCTCACCTGCACTTTGCTCTCTACCTGTATTCAAAGCCTATTAAAAGAAATTAACAAGCCCTGACTACATAAAAGGAAGCTGCTGGATTTACAACCCAGCCTGCAGCTAGACCACCTTGCCTGCCGAGCAGGTTTGGGCCAGGCCGAGTCTGCCCTGGGAATCCCACTGAGGGGGCTCAGGGTGCTGGGCCGGGGGGCTCCAGGGCCGTCCCTGCTGGGCTGCACTGCAGCAGCATCCCGGGATGTGGCACTGCCTCCTGCACCGGGCCCAGGGCTGGGGCTCCCTCCCGCACTGTGGGGATCCCTCCGCACTGTGCGGATCCCTCCCGCACTCTGGGGATCCCTCCTGCACCCTGGGGATCCCTCCTGCACCCTGGGGATCCCTCCTGCACTCTGGGGATCCCTCCAGCACCCTGGGGATCCCTCCCGCACTCTGGGGATCCCTCCCGCACTCTGGGGATCCCTCCTGCACTGTGGGAATCCCTCCCGCACTGTGGGGATCCCTCCTGCCCTCTGGGGATCCCTCCGCACTCTGGGGATCCCTCCACACTCTGGGGATCCCTCCTGCCCTCTGGGGATCCCTCCGCACTCTGGGGATCCCTCCTGCCCTCTGGGGATCCCTCCTGCACTGTGGGGATCCCTCCCGCACTCTGGGGATCCCTCCTGCCCTCTGGGGATCCCTCCGCACTCTGGGGAGCCCTCCAGTACTCTGGGGATCCCCTCCTGCCCTCTGGGGATCCTTCCTGCACCCTGGGGCTCCCTCCTTCACCCTGGGCTCCCTCCTGCTCTCTGGGGATCCCTCCTGCACTCTGTACTCCCTCCTTCACCCTGGGCTCCCTCGTGCCCTGCATCCCAGCACAGTGGAATACCCCGTGTCAAAGGCAGCGTGGCACGCCTGGAGCCGGCGGCGCGTCCAGCCGGGCTCCTCGCAGGCTGCTCTGCTGTTGTGGAGGGCGCGGAGCCCCCCGAGCTGTGGCTGGGGCAGACGGAGGCGTGAGCGGCGAAGCCGGCGGCTGCGGGCGCCTGGACCCTGTCGGGGGAAGCGCCCGGCCAGCCCCGCGCTGTGGTTCATCTTTGACAGCTGCACACCAAACTCAGCCGAGGGACATCGCAAACGTAAATGAGAGGAGCAGACAAGCAGTTTAAAGATAGACACAGAAGCCTGAAGGCAGGCAGGAAACCCATTTGAGTATGTCCTTCCTTTGAGGCTGAAGCTGAATCCCACAATATGTTTTCTTCCCACTAATGCTTGCCTGGCTTCCTTTGGAAACAATTTAGCCTCTGCCCATGGTAGAATGTTTTTATCCATTAAGAAACGGATATTTTAAAGAAACCATAAGTCAATCTGGACAGGGATTAGGAAGCAGCAATTCAGTGTATTTGCTGGGCCCATAATTCAGGACTTAACCTCAGAGCAGCCACGTTGCATTTCGGAAACAATAGGGCACTCGCTGCCTATGCCAAGAGGCTTCTTAAAAGTAATGTAATACTTTAAAAATGTATATTTAAAAACAAAAAGAGAGAGACATATTTTACTTTAAATGTGTATGGTGAAGCATTCTGCTGATGAGTGGCCTATGTTAAAAATGTTGCGCTGGCCTTAAGTAATGCACTGGGAATGAAGCTGGTTAAAGCTGAGCATTTGCCAGATCAGGAGATCTGGAGCTCTCCACCAGCAAACACAAAGCCTCCCGAAAACCATTCAGCAGACACCAAGGCTAGAAGAGGCAGGATGGAGCTTGCAAAAGGATCCAGCAAGCGCTGCTCTCGCTGTGAAGTCAAGGGAGTTGCATTTCTCCAGAGCAATACATGTGCGAGGGGACATTAAGTGCATGAATCAAACAACTCGCCCTGGTACGAGTAATCAAATTTAAAATCACTTCGCAATTGTCCTCATGAATGCAAGGCCCCTACATGTTGCTGGACAATGTACACAATTGCTTTTGAGTGGTTGAAGATGTTTCCACCACAAAGTGAGAGCACAGGCTGGGCTGTGTGGGCGGTCTTGCTCTGCTGCAATGGGAATAAAATTGTTCAGCACGAACTGCTGCCGAAACACGGGCAGGGGCGAAGCACCGCGTGGAGAACTGGGGGCTTCTCCCTGGGAGGACGTGTGTCTGTCGCCACCACACCTCCCCAGAGCAAGGGGGCCCCGAGAGGCAGCTGAAGGCAGACAGAAGCAAGTTCCTGTAACATCTTGCTTTGCTTTTGAGAGCCACTTGGTTTTTTTAAGCTAGAAAGCAAAACTCAGACTAGAGAAAGCACGCAAGGCTTTGGCTTCGCGTGCCCCGTAATAAGGAACCATTTCAAGCCCTCCTAATGACAGCTTGGTGTCTTGCTGAGGAGATAGCAGAGCTGGGATTTCCAAACCCCAGATTTTCCAGACTCGCTGGAGAAGCCCTGGGCCAAACCCTCTGGGGAGGCTGAGGCAGGGAAGCAGTGCTGGGTGATGATGGGGGTCTGCCTGTCCCACCCCCCGGCTCCTGGGCCAGGCTGTCACCACGGCTGCACCGGGGTGACCCCACAATTACCCTGTTTGCCCACCAAAGCAGTGCAAGTGGGAATGAAAGCTGGTGTGTGGAGGGTTGCAAATGGCCATCCCGTCTGGGGTGGGCATGGGAAGGGATGGGTTCTCTGCTCATTTGAGTGGGGCAAGGGGAGGCTGAAGCCACTGAGATACCCTGGCACTGGGCACAGGGAACCAGCACACGAGTAGGATGTGATCTGCTTGGCCATGGAGCTGCGTGCATTCTCCTTCCATGTCACCTGATGTGTCCTTCAGAAACAATCAGTTTTCTCTTACTGGGAGGTTTTTGGTTTGCGACCATTTAACCTCAGAATGATCATTTTACATGGGGACTATTTATAACCTCCAGGGGCTGCTTTGCTGAAAGCCTCTGCGGGTGGCTGAGGACCAGACTCTGCTCCTGCTCACATCAGTGTCCTTGCCATGATCTCCTCTGGCCACGGCCCCCACTCATCACGGGGAAGGACTGGACCAGGCAGAGCACGCGCATCTCCAGTGAACCCCAGTTCCTCCCAAAGGCACACACCATCTCCTCCGTGCCTGTCTGCCTCAGAGCCCAAGCTCCAGGTGCTGTGCTCAGGGATTTGAGGTGTCACAATCCCCCCACAGTGGCCAAGGCTGTTCCTGAGCATCTCAGCTCCCAGCCTGGTTTTGCCAGGAGCGGATTAGGAAGCATTTGTGCAAACTGCCTGGTCAGCAGAACTGGGAGGCCAGCCACCTCCAGCACAGGAGCAGAGGAGCTGGGCACCACGGAGGGGAAACCTGCCTCTCTGGCCCCTTGCTAATCCCTGCACAGGGATGCTAAAAACGTATGCACCCACATAAAGGATGGTGGGGCCGGATGAACTCCAGCCTGCCCTGTCCGCCCCTCCCAGCGGTATCTCGTTATGCCTTTCACTAATCGGCTTCTCATGTGTGTTACCCAAGAACGTGCCAAGTCGTGAGAATTACAGGCCTGTTAACTCCTGTGTTATTTTTGGCACGGGCCAGGCTCCACTTGCTTGGGTAAAAATTATGATCTTTGTGAATAAGCTGTGTGTGTGAGAGAGAAAGAGTTTTTTTGTGTGTGTTTGTTTTTTTTTTAAATTATGATTATGATTGGTTATAGCCAGCATTGTGTCAAAAGGACAGGGCTGAGATTAAAATTACTGAGCTGATGCTGCTCCCAGCTACGCTGGTAAGAACCCACAGTCATTTTAAGACAGTTCCTCAACTTGGGAACAAGGGAGCCAAGAGCAGATCGTGCATGAACCGCTTTTTGCAGCATTCCTGGTAGTTTGGATTCACTCCGCAGGAATGATTTTAGATGGCTAATTTTGTGTGTCTCCACTCCTGCTGTCACTTGACATTTGGGAGTTTGGCACGAACAGTACCTTGTGGCCAATTTCCTTTTTTTTCTCCTTGAATTTGTGTCATCACCTGATCCTTTGCTCCAAACTACGCTCTTTGGGTTTCTGGCACTACATGGGGCTGTGCTAATTTAAAATAAAAATCTTTTTTTTCTTCCCCCAAGAATCTCTTTCTTTATGATGCAGCCAACAGGACTAGCCTAGAAAACTCTTTCTCTGTTTCTTTTTCAAACAAAAATCAAATGATAATCCTGCACATTCTTCTCATAAACTGTGCTAATATCAATGAAAATTCAAAACCCAGAGATTTGCATTTCAATGAGAAATAAATTAAATTTTCACTGTAATTTTGGGCTGGGAGGAGCAGGGCAGCTTTTACAGTTCAGGTAACGTTTTCAAACATGTTTGTGCACCCGAGACACCCTCTTTGCCCATGACACTGAGGCTTTCAAACATCTACATCAGTCCTGAAAATGCAACGCAAAGGCTTTTGGAACTTTTTACATAAAATCTTTCCAGGAGGGCCACCTCTCATCAAAACTCAATATGCAAACATCTTAAATACTGCTCCTGAGATCCCTGTTAATAGCAATGCTGATTTCCAAAGGAAAACACCACCAAGACTAAAAATGCATGGAAAAGGAGTGTGTCTCATATGCAGACAGGAGAATGGTCTGTCCCAGTTCATTCTGGTGGCATCTGGCTGTGCTGAGACATGCAGAAAGACAGGACCAGCAAGGCAGCTGGATAATTCCAAATGCAGTGCTTAATTTGGGGCTGAAGCTCAGGTGTATAGGGATTAACAGGCTGACCTCTCTTGGGTAACTCCAGTGGCAATTCCTGTCTGTCCTGGCAGCAGTGCGGATTCCTCAGGAATGCCCAAGGACCTGGGGAGCTCCGTGCTGAAGGCAAAGCCTCTGTGTGTGTGTGTGTCTGTGTCTGTGTGTGTCTGTGTGCACACGTGTGTGTGTCTGTGTGTGTCTGTGTGTCTGTGTGTGTCTGTGTGTGTCTGTGTGTGTGTCTGTGTGTGTCTGTGTCTGTGTCTGTGTCTGTGTGTGTGCACGCGCGTGTGTGTGTCTGTGTGTGTCTGTGTGTGTGTGCACACATGTGTGTGTGTGTGTGTGCGCGCGTGCACGCGTGCGCCCATGCAGGGGTGCATACATGTGGGGAATTATGCTGGAGTCGGGTGAAGGAACACCAGACTTGGCATAAACACAATGCAACAAGATAAGAAACCATTTGGATTAGCATGTAAAGCACAAAACACCCTTTCTAGCTGATGCATAACCATAACATGGGTGCCTTCATGTCAAAGAAGCTGCGGGGCTCAAAGTGTGTTGCTCTGATCTCCCTCGCATTCCTCCTGACGCTGCTTGGTTTTTCCTGCGAGCCTCACTCTAATGGTGCACAGAGTGATTCCACGGGTGCGAAAAGGCTCCCACGGCCAAGCAACCCAAGCAACAATCCATCAGCCCTGGCCTGTGCCCCTGGCAGGGCTCCCTCCCCGGGCACTCCAGCCCTCGGGTGCCAGCACCAGGGCAGGTTGTTCGGCCGGGGCGGCCCCGCTCCTGCCCGCCTGCGCCGGGGTGGGAGCCTTGGGGGCGCCCCCCCAGTTACCTTGAATTGGAGTCTGCGCCTGGGACCCAAAGTGGCCGGGGGTGCTGAGGGACCCTCGGGGCGTGGGTGCTGTCGGGGTGACTCTCATGGACTGGCGCAGCCGTTCCAGGTCCCCGTAGCGGTCGGCGAAGGGTTTGGTTTGGTCTTCGAGCTTTTGTCTGTGCCCTGGAACACGATAAAAGAGTCTGGTCTCTGATCAGCTCCCCTTGGGCTGCACACAGAGCCGGCACAGCCCTGGCTGACAGTCCCGTGGGGGTACGGGGTGGCAGCCCCACAGAAAGGGTCAGCAAAACAAGGCCCACCACAGAAGGGACACGGAGTGACCCCTGTGGGAGGCCCCAGGCCATCCAGCGAGTCAGCCTTTGCTGGAGGAGCCGGAGCAGGGTGCCCAGCCCTGTGTCAGAGTGACCAGCCTCCACCAGCCCTCGCTCCCTCTGAACACGGAGGGGACACACGTGCAAGGCAGGACAGACTCATCTCCTCACCTAAGTGGTGAATGGGGAACCACCAAAGGAAATGTTGAATTTTAAGTATTTTCTGCAGCATTTGCTCAGTGCACATAGAATAAACTCTCATCTTCCTCCAGCTCCCTCCCAGCTCTGCCCAGCCAACGGGGTCAGAGCCAAGTGAAGCTGGAGAAGGCACAGGAGGAGGGATAGGAGCAGCCCAGGCACCACACCTTGGCCATCTCACTTTGCTGCTTTCTGTTCCTTTTTCCGTACCCATAAAATGGGGAGTTTCATCACCCACCTCCCCCAGGCAGGGCACCAGCTAATGGGTGTTTGTGAAGCACTCCCAGCTCCTTAGGTAGCAGCTGCTGGCACAGGGCAATAATTATTAAATTTATGCTAATTGTCCCGAGGCAAGAGGCACATGAAATACACTTGATACATAACTTTCACATTTTACTGTATTAATCATCTCCAAACGGCTTCACTCTCTCTGGGCCCGATTCCAGTCTCAGTTACACCCGCACAGAGCTGGAGGGGCTCCAGAGGAGCTGCAGCCGCCTTAGTTTTACATCAGTGCCCGGTTCAGACCTTGGGCTCTCCGTGTTCTTCACCTGCCGCAGCCAGGTGGCCGTGCAACCCCCACAGCCCTTTGCACCTGCCATGAGAGGACCTTCCCGGGGTGGCCACCTCCTGACCCCGGGGTGGCCACCTCCTGACCCCGAGGTGGCCACCTCCTGACCCCGGGGTGATCGGAGCGCAGAGCTCGGGGCACTGGAGGTGAGTGGGCACACCAGGGCGATGGGAGAGGGGCTGGGAAGGAACCCTTCTGCAGCGCTCCAGGGAGCTGGGCCACCATCCACTGTGTCCAGCTCAGCTCTCGGTGGCTTTCAAGGACCGAGGCATTCAGAAGGCCACAAACGCAGCCACCTCCTGCTCACACCCTCCTTCCCTCCCTCCTCACACCAGTGCAGTGCCTGGTGTCAGTTCAGAGCAGAGTCACAGAAAGTCCCCAGACTTCCCCCCCTTTCATGATCCCTGGTATCTCCTGGTCTCCAGAGGGGATCTCACACTCCCACTGGAGCTCCCTGGGTGTCCCAACAGCAAACTGCCCTTAGCCACAGTTTCTGAAGGACTCTGATGCTCCTCTGTGAGCTCCACAAGCAGGTGAGCCCCACCAGCCCCTCAAACTCTGTAATCCCCAGGCTTCCAGGTGTGTAAAAGTCCAAGGGGAAATGGGCTGATGCCAGAGAGAAAAACCTGGTGAGGACAAACCCCAGCAGAAGGCAAAACCCAGCAGTATTTTGAAAATGTATTTTCCCTGCTGTGTGAAGTAAACCAAGGAAACGTCAAAGCAGCACCATAAACAATCTCTTGTCGTCCCTGCGTGTCCCCAGACCTCAGGCACCTCTGCTCTACCCGAGGCCTTCGGAGCCACCAGCAGCATCTGTCACATGGCACTGGTGCTTTCCCCAGGGGAAAAGCATCTGCAGTGAGTGGTTTTGTTTTGGTCCACATTCTCTTACTTCAGTAGACATTTGAGCACAGAAGAAGAAAAAGCGGGTTATGTTTCACCTTTAACCACCTGGGCAGACCATAGCAGAGAACCCAAAAGGACTTCAAAGACCAAGTTCCCCAGAAATGTAATGCAAACTAAATTCCCTGCCTCCATCTCAGAACAAACCCTGTCCTGCGGTGGCATCTGGCATGTGACAGGGAAAATCCTGAAAAATATATCAAGTGATCACTGTGCTGATAATGTTTTCAGAAATTATTCAGGCATACAACTTAACCTAGGGCTTCATGTGGCTGTGTCATGCTGCACTGTGGTTGCTCTGGTCCCCACACTGTCTGAGCACGGACACAGCCCGGTGGGGTTTCAGCCTCCAGCACACACACCCTCAGGAAGGGGCTGCCTTGTGGGGTGACACAGCAAGTACCAGCAAAAACCTCAAGCCCCGAAAACTATGCTGATAAAAAGAAAGGGGAAAACTGGCTGCAAATGTAAGTTGAGGCAAACACAGGGGCTCAGTTAGGAGTGAAAAACCAAAGGATGCTGTGGTGTGATCGGGACCTTCCCAGCTCTCCTTAGCCCCTCTCTGGTGTGCATCCCACCCTGTCTCCATGCGTGGGACCTGGCAGCACCAAAACAAGGCAGCGAATGAGTTAAAAACCACCAGTTTGGACTGCCAACCCTCTTTAGTTCAGGCTGTCTCCCCAGGACTTCCTGCCGCTTGTCACTTTAGAGCTGGGGACGTCAGACTTTGTCACGCAAGAGAGAATTGCTATTAATGGGTTTCTTTCATCAGAACAACCTGAGCTTTTTAATTTCTGCAGCGGTTGACTTCATTAAAAGCCCTTCCCCATCTACCCACAGCTGTCACGGAGAGGAAACCAGTGCCGCCAAGTGAACAATAGCCTGTACCTTAGAGAAGAGGAAGGTGGTTTGGAGCTTAACCCAAGGACTGACTCAAAGCCTCCCGAAGCCAGTGGGCGGATTTTCACTCAACTTCAAACAGCTCTAGACCTCATCCCATGAAATCCATCTGAGAAGTCTTAATCACCCTCACCTGTGAATTTTGGGGCACACAACCTGCCGTCGGGGTGGGAGACTTTGCCCTGCATTTCCAGCTGGGCTAGCACTGCCTTGCAGGGCAATATTTATGGAAACAACGGAGCTTAGAATGATCAAATGATGGCAGCTACTGACCTTAGGCACTTCTTGTCAACAGCACAAGGGTTTAACGCCGGATCAGGTTTCTGAATCAGTTTGCTCCGATATTGAACATGACATGATGTAAACATTGACAGATCACCTATGATCCTGATGTAATAACAAGATCTGTATCAGCATATCAAACAAACGATCCCATTGAACACTTCCCAGCTGGAAGAGCCAATGTGAATTTGACACTTTAGGCCAGTAGTAAGAAGCATACTGGAAGTTTTGGGTGTTTCCCTGGAATGCAGACAGCGAAACAGTGTGTGCCACATTGCAGCTCAGGCGCTCAAAGCTATGATTTAAAGACATGCTTTCTGCATTAAAACATTTCAAAGGCCATACAGAGCCCACTCTTCCTTCTAGGAGTGTGCAACCTGATGTGGCTTCCCCAGCTGGGACCTGGATGGGGTTTCCAGGCAGTGGAAGGGGGAGTTGCACAGTGTTCACCAAAAGCAGCTTATTTCCCCAGATCGCTGAGATGCAGAATATAAAGCTGATCAAAGGTAGAAAGGGGCTTCAGGAACCTGAGAGGTGCCAAAATCTGAGAGACAGATTTGATTGGAAAAAACACTCTCCAGGGTGCCCAAGAGTCATGATCCCCTGATTTATCTGTGTTTAGTTGTTCATTCATGAGAGACAAGGAGCTACACGGCCTCCTCTCCCCCTGGTGGGTTCAGATTTGGATGTCACGTTTGTTCCCATCCCCTGCCATAGCCCTTTGCTACCAGAGGACAGGAGAGCAGATGGTGGGAAGTGGCTTGGCCTGCCCCAGGAGTCTTGCTGTGAAATGCTGGCGGCAAGATGCAGCAAAGGAAATGCAGAGCTTTTCAACTCTGGAACATGTTCGTTGACACACACATTTGCAGATCATTTCCTTGCTCTAGTAAGGAGGAAACAAGAACCAGGAGATGGTAACAGGGCTGGGACATCAGCTTGAGCCATCAGCAGCCACAGAGGCCCATCCACCTTCAGGGTAAGGCTCTGAGCATCCCACCAGCAAGATCCCACCATCCTCCACCCAAGACTCTGCTCAAACATTCACAGCCAAACTCCTGAGCTCAGCCAAGGAGGAGCTCACCGGGAGCAGTCCCTGCACACAACCCTGTGGCTCAGTCTCTACATGTCCATGAGAATGGACCACAAGAAAGCAATCAGCAGTGGATAAAGGTCCGTTTCAATGTGCTAAACACCTTTCAAATGCCTCTTATAGCCCTCAAAATAGGTACTTCAGAGAGACACACCAATCCTCTACAGAGGGTGGAATTTTTTCCCAGTCTGAGTCTCACTAGACTATCAAGTCCCAGCATGTGCTCCAGAAAGAAGCCACATGTGAAACGCTTGTGTTATGGGAACAGCAGGCCTGTCCCTTACAGCAGATGTTGGGATGGTTTCATCTTTCCACACCTGTAACACAAGACATGAACTTCCCTCAGGTCTTCCCTGGAATCCCACCTCCAGCTCTAGACTCACCAGGGGAAATTCCCAGCCGAGAAGAATTTGGTGGAGCCCCACGGCCAGTGAGAGAGGGAGGGGAGGACAGTGTGGAAGTGGGAACTGGCTGCCCACAGTGCCAGCAGCTGGAAGGGGCTCAAACATGACTGAGGACAACAGGGACAAGCATGGAGCTCCTGTGCCAACACTCCTAAAAGTTGAAGCCCAGGAGTTCACAGGAGGCAGCAGCAGGGAAATGTTAGAAGGAACCGTCTCTTCTGGTGACGAACAAAGTCCAGCACAGATAACTCATTATTCACATGTTTGAAGTTGGCCCTGCTTACGCCATTTGGAATGAGCATCAGTCATGGCCAGGCTTTGCTTTGGTTTCCTCTGGCTTTCGTGAGACACTACAGCTACTGTCTTCCTCCAGCTTGGAGAGCAAGGGCAGTGCATCGCAGAGCGCCGCGGCTCGCGTGTCCCGGCTGAGGATTTACACCGGCTAGGACAACGAGAGGAAAAGAATATTTGAGGGGGTGGGGGAGAGAATTAGGAGGAAAAGAAAAAAAAAAGCTCCTAATTTATAAAGCTGGTTTAGCTGGTGGTGGTCTGAGATGAATTGGCTGCCTCTAAAAGGATGAAAATAAATATCCCTCTTTTTCAAGGAAATAGGCTGGCTCGGGGCCAGCTGGCAGGAAGCACAGAGATATGTTGCATTTACAGTAGGTTTTTTAGTGTCTGAAGCTGCAGCAGCGGGAGAGATGTACATTCTAGGCAGGCTGGTATTGATTAGAGGCTTTGCGAGCCCCGATCTCCTCTCACTCATGGGCTGGTCCCTCAGCTTTGCCTCTGCCTCTCTCCCTGCCCTCCCTGCGTGGGGAGCCCTGGCAAGTGGGGCAGCATCTGATAAATCCTGCTGAGGCCTTTTATTACACTGGGAGACCCCAAAACTAAGCCCTCTGAAAGGCAAAAAAAGCAAGGCATGAATTCAGATATTTAAACAGAAATCTAGGGTAGCACTTTTAAAATCTCTGGGGACGTGGCCCGTGTTCAAATCAAAGGGATCATCACACCCAAATTTCCACACAACTTTGTCTCAAATGCCTGAAGGACACAGGCGCCCCATTCCCAGGGTTTCAGCGTGGAGACAGAGTCTTTCTGGATTTGCAAAGATATTTAAAGCATTTTACAGTGCAGGGAAAGCTGGGGGCATTTTCAGCAAGGGGTAAAATTCATCAGGTTTAAACATTTCTCCCACTTGTGCCTCGTTGAAAATCCCCACCAGTGTTTTCCTGCATTTTTTCATCCTAAAAGACCTCTGAAAATCTTCCTCTGAGACTGCAGAGTGAGGTAGGTGAGCTTTAAAGGTTGTGATTTACAGATCTGAGAATTTCAGCTCATGTGGCACAAACCAGCAGGTGGGTGCACATCTGTGGGAAACTCGGCAGCTTTCACAACACGGGGTGCAAAAACCACCAGCCCCGGTGGCTTCTCTGCAACTGCTCCCACTTCCAGGAAGGCAACAGGCACTGACAGGCTGTGATCTGGTTTCAATGGAATTAGGCAAACCCCCTGATTCAAAGATTCCCAAGCGGGGTGCTGGGGAGGCAGCAGACAGATCTCAAGGACATCCAGCTGGTGTTGCCTCAGCCACGGCGGAGATCAGATTGTCTGTCAGAGGCCGGCGCTCCGTGGATCCGTGGAGAGATGCCAGTTGGAGGGAGTTGATGCTGCTATCTAACAACTTGCACTGTGTGCTACCAGTATAGCTGGTTTTTCCCAGTTCATAACCTGTTCCATTAGGGCAAGCACATCAAATTCCTTTGGGTGACACTGGTTAAGGACACTCTGCCCAGCATGGGGAGGACCAGCAGCTGGGCTCAGACCTGTGCAAGGAATGTGCCGTGGTTCAGCTGATGAGGAGGAGATGAACCTGCCCCTGCGGGGAGGAAGCAGTGCCAGCCAGTCCTGTGCCTGTGCCAGCAGCACAACCCGGAGCAGACCCAGCCTCTCACAGGCTTTGAGGATGCTGAGTGCTGCTTTCACCAGGATAGAGCTGAAGCCAGCCCTGACGTTTGAATACCCCCAATCCCAGGACTGAGCGCCAAGCTCCATCTCCAGAGACGGGCTGGTGTGTTGGATATTTACAGGAGGATGAGCTTTGGCAACACGCACGGCACAAAGCTGTGAGGAGGAACCCCAGAGGAGCAACTATTTGCTCAGCACCCTGCTCCTCCCTGCAGTGCTGCTCCCCCGCAGCCCAAGGAGCAAAGCTGAGCAGGGGCTGCCTGCTCCCACATCTGCCTTTGGGATTGGGAACATCCCAGCAGGGAGGACCCGCAGCACGGAGCTCCCCGTCCCGCTGCCATCCTGCCCAGGGGCTGAGAAGGGCGCTGGGGATGTCTCTGCTCGCTGGGTCCCTCCTCATCCTCCCCTCTCTCCCCCCCGCCCACGACGGTGTCACTGCCACTGTGGAGTCACTGGAAAGAGTATGAGAAAATAATGCAAAATCATGTCTAAGCACCTTCCGCTGCAGGATATGATTTATCTCTGGCTGACTGCAGAACAGGTGACTGGTCTCCAGCAGCGGAAGAGAAGGGTCTTAGGAACTAAATTTCATCTCACTCTGAGTCAAATCCTCTTCCTCCCTCTGCCACATCATTAAAGTGATTGGTTGCACTGATAAGCCCTTTCAGGAGGGAGGAATGAGATGTGTCCTGCCCTGACATCTGATGTGATCTTGCGGTTTTGTTTGATAGTTCTGGTCCTTTAGCTGTTGTCTTCCCTGAAATGAAACTGGCCTTTTATCGCTGACTATTTTTTTTCCTCTCCCTTTTCCAATCCGTGTCCCTTCGCTCTGCCCCCTTGAGCTCCCAAATCCTGCCCGAGGGAAGCAGGGCCACGTTGTGTTAATAACCCTGCAAGATGCAGTCCCTGCTACTGCAGGATAAATCCCCACCGACCACCTCCTGCACAGCACCTGCTGCCCACCAGCAATCAAAGCTGCTCTACCAACAGGTAAACTGAGGCAGGGCCCAAAATGCTCTCCAATGTCCTCGCTGCAACACTCAGAAATACTCCGTTCAGTACCACCGTGTCCTGCCACCTGCCCCATCCCAATCCACTCCCACTGGACCCAGAGGGAATTTCTTTTGCTGCTTATGTGAACAGCACCTGGCACCACCCGGCACAGAGCACCACCAACACCCTCCTGGAGGAAACCTTCAGTGGAACTTAATTCTCCAAATATCCCCCCACACCAGACAATCCTTTTGCTCAATTTAGTCTCTTACAAATCCACTATCAATGCCCACTTTTCAGATTCTGATTTATTCCCAAAGCCAGGACAGGTATGGGTCTTCCACCCCAGCTGAGAATCGTGCCCTGGGGTTTTCCCAAAGCTTTCAAAAGCAAGAGGTGTTGCCACCAATTCCAACAATGATTCCTTTGTGGAATGCAAGCAAAAATAATTTCCCTGTTCTGACTCCCAGTATTGCTTCACTTAGAAAATACTGGTCATTTTTAAGTGAAATGATTTTGAAGTTATTATGCACCAGGCGATTATGAAGGAGAAGTGGAATTTACTATACGTGGCAAATAAAATAATTAGAGGAGTGAATTTACTGGAGCCCATATAATTTTAGTTGCTCTATTATGTCTTTTGGGCAGGATTACAGCCTCGAGCTGTAGCACCACAGGCCCTGGAGATGCAAACCCATTGCTTGGAGCGCAGTTGGGCAACCTTTATCCCTGCTCTGCTCTCCCAGGGAATGCTCCATGTGTCCCTGGCACCCGGGTGTCCCTTGGAACATCCCCATGACCTGCTGAGGGCCATGTGGGTCCCCCTGCCAGAACCCAGTGCTGGGCTGCTTTTCTCCTGAGGAGTTTTTATGCCCCGTCCAGGAGCTGAGCCCCAATTCCCCCTCGCCATGTCCCGGCAGGATTGGCCCCCGAAGGGTTAACTGGATAGCAGTGCCTATAAGGAATTAGAGGAGGAGGCAATTCAACATAATTGCCTTCCCTGCGTGTCCCAACAGCACCCCAGAACTGCCTGGGCAGGAAAGCGGGGCCCTGGACGGCCTTGGCAGATACCAACGGGTGCAAATTTCCCCGCTGGGATCAAAACACTTCAGTGATGGGAATAGGGAGAAACCCTCCAGTGCGGCAAGTACTGATCTGCAAAGGCTCCTCCTGCATGAACTGGGGAGCCCCGAGCCGCGCCGGCGCCTCCTCACTGCTGCCCCCGGCCCGGCTGTGCCGCACCACCCTGGGCACCCGCCATGGGCACCCTCCACACCCCAAGGGGTGCGGGTTCCACCTCCTCCTTTGCCTCCTGCCTGCCCACTCACTGCAGAGGGACCAGTCCATGGGGTGTTCCGGGGGTTTTAAGAGACCTGGCAGAGACAGGCTGAGGTCGGGCAGGGCGCTGTGTCCCACTCCAGCTGCCTGGGGGGACGTCCAGCGATGGCACCGATGCTGTGCCACCTCGCCCCAGCCAGCACTTGCTTTCCCTTTGTCAGCATCCAAAGGGCAAACGGCATCAGGGAAGGGTGGGAGGGAGCGGAGCAGTCTCTGTGCAGAAGGCATAGGGTGGCTTCAGCTCTCAGACACCACCCGTGCCAAGTGCCCCATCCCAGGCACCAAGAACCCCAACAGCAGCGGGAGGGACAGCAAACACCAGTGTAGCCAAAATACTGCAATACCTCGCATTCCCACTGAGGATCTTCCAGGTCTGCCTTATTTCAGGACACGCCAAAGCACCCAGACTCCATCCAAAGCCCTTTTGCTCCTGCAGGGAGGGCCCTCGGCAGGGCTGCATCAGCAGAGACTCCTGAGAGCGGAACGGGGGATGAACCGCGGCGCGAGCGAGCGCCACTCGGGACTGCTCCCTCTGCCCCCCAAGGACGGGGACAGGTCCCGAGCAGTGGGAAATCAGTGTATTTTAAGCACGAAATATTAAATGAAAAGAGATTATAGCAATTTTGCACTGACAAATAACTGACCAGAAAGTGGTGAGGTCATTTATTTATTTAAATGACCTTTGATTGATTTTGTTGTATCTTCTTTTCTTTCTTCTTTTTTTCTTTTTCTTCAACATTTCCCTTTGGGTTTTTTGGGGGGTTTTTTCTTTTTTTTTTTTTCCCTAATTCCCAGACAATCTGGGAACTGTCTGTGTATTTATTTCTAGCTAAGGACAAGCAGGGGAATAAAACAAAAGGCCAGAATAATACCCAAAACTATCACCCCATGGGAGCACTTCAGCACCGAGTCTGCTTTTAATTACAGAAACATCTCAAGCTCAAGTTTTACGCAGCCCCACAAGGAGCCTTTTTGCCAAGATAAAGATCTGAAATTGTACAATACTGGCATGATGCAGCCCCGTCCTGAGTCTCCATTTGAGCTTCCGAGAAGCACAAGACCCTCCAGTAATTTATCCTGTCTTCTCCAAGCACTTGCCAAAACCATATCAAATCTCTGAGGGTAAAAGGCGCAGAAAACACGGGGTGTCTCTGCCTTGAGGTCCCAAAATTGCCCATAGGAAAACAGGAACATTTTGTCCCCCTCATTTTGTCCTTGCTCCCATCCCATAACCCCAACAGACTGCCCCGCTCCCTCTTCCTCATCCTCAGCTATTTCAGCCACTTGGTAGGTCCTGATTTCCCTGCATTTCCATCATCCCAAGCCTCCCTGCAGCTTTCTAACTCTCTGTCTCCTCTCAAAATTGCTTCAAAGCAACAAAACTACGAGACAACCTTTTTCCCCTCCTTGGAGGAGAAAGCACAGTGTGGATTTACACAAATCCCCCCAGAGCACGCCAGTTGTTGGCATCACACCAGGGTCTCTGGAGAGCTAATTGGGATTAACAGGGTGCAATATTGCACCTCTTTTCCCTTCCCTGAGTAAAATGGGATTTCAGTTTTGCTGTTTCTGGTAGTAAATCTCAGACTTAGCTACAAGCACGAGGGACAGAGAAGGTGAGGGGGGGTCACTTGTCTTGCTACCATGGTCCTGTGCTTCCTTTTCCTCTCCAGCCTCAGACTGGAGCATCCACCAGGCATAAAAGGGAAAAAACCTGCCTTCTAAAGGAAGGTGCCCCTGTCTGCGGCAGGGGTAGGAACCACAGGATTTTCAAGGTCCTTTCCAACCCAAACCATTGGGTGATCCTACGAGAAACCTCATGGTGCAGATTCCTCTGAGCCCCCGAGAGATGGACTCAGAAGCACCTTAAATAAATAACTGAAGGGAGAAAGGCTCTTCCCAGGTGGTTTGCAGACACGCCATGGTCTGGGGAGCTGGGCTGGTGAGGCGCTGGTGTGGGATGAGAGCCGAGATGGGGTGCTGAGATAGGGGCTGTGGGCAGCTGTGCCCAGGGCTGGCCGGGCTGGTTCTGGGGGCTGCTTTTATCACCACGGCTTCGAGATGGACAGAGGAGCCCCAGCCAGGTCTGTGTCACCCCACAAAGTGCTGGTACAGTCCTTTCTCCTCCCGGGCTCCCAACTGGGCAGTGCCAACACTGCTGGAGGAGAGGGGAGCACAGGGCTGGGGGCACCCAGGGCCACAGGCACCCTCCTCCCGCAGTCACCCCAGCACTCTGTGATTATCAGGGGCCAAGCCCTCTCCAGCCTGAATTTACACTCCAGATTTTCTCCCTTGGCAGTCAATCTGTCTCCCATTTTTTTGCCTTTTGTATGTACTTGAAGCCAAGACTGCCCAGTGCACCCGGTGCCCGAGGGAAACCAGCACCCTAGACATGCCTTGTGCCCACCCTGTGCGGCAGCCCAGGGACACAGATGCCACAAACACCTGGCACGGGCCAAGGGCTTCCATCCCCTGCACATCCCAAACCCCTCATTTCCCACTCCGGGCTGACATGGAGGGAGGGAAACCCTCACCCAGCTGAAGCAAAAAGAGCGGCGGTTCTTGGAAACGACTCCTCGCCGTGGGAGGTGAGAAGCCTTTCCACCCGCAGGCTGCGTGCCGTGCGAGGGGACAGCGGGAGCCCGTGGGGAGGCAAAAGTGACCACAGAGGGTCAGGAGGGGGCCCAGCCAGAAAATCCTCGCAGGAAAAAAGGGGCAGGAGAGGGACATGGAATGCCCTGCCACGAGCTCCCTCCTCCTGGTCCAAGCCAGCAGATGCTGCAGGATGGGGACACACTCCTGTCACTGACTGTGGTCACACCGAGCAGGGACGTGACTGAAAGCACCAAATCTCTGATGCACACACCAAAAATAGCAGGGCAGGAGACACCAAGAGGCAACACCTCCACTGCGCTGCTGGGGCTGAGCAGGAAACCAGGAGGGACACAGGGACCCCGAGGGGATCAGATCCTCTGGAGCCCCCTTTCCTCCTCAACACGGGGACCAGGACAGCAGGGATGGGGCAGAAACCAGAAAGAAGCTGTTAAGGACAAAGGAGATTTAGAAGGAGGGGAGAGAGGTTAAGGAAGAGTGAGTTGCAGCAGGAAAAAAAAAGTCAAAGAGGGGGGAAAAGCATCTAAAGGGAAAAAAAGACTGCACAAGAGTTCCCAGGAGACAGGCAAAAAGAAGCTGGAGCTGGGAGGAATAGCTGGAAGGAGAAGAGGGAAAGTGACAGCAGAGGAGGTGAGAGTGGTGGGAAGGAAAGGCAGGGAAAGGGAAGGGAAAGGGAAGGCAGCCAGCAGGTGGGTGTGATGGGGGAGGCCCTGGAGATGCTCCCGTTTCCCCAGGAACAGACTAAACATCCCTGCACAGCTTCCAGCTATTCATTTCCCCGTGTTCTGCCAATTGTGGATTATTTTGCAAGCAGCTGTGGATGTGAGAGGGTTTTGCACCAGGGCTGCAGCTCTCCAGAGCCGGGCTCTTGCTAAATACAGAGCTGCAGAGGGGGGGAAAAAAGAAGGAAATTCCACAGGAAGTTCAAATATTTTATTACTTCCTGTTTGTACAAAGTATGTCAACACTTGGCACCCGCTGCACTATTTGTTTAGAGCTAAGGTGCCAACTTGACAGAATGTCCTTTTTATTCCCTCCAGATCTAACCAAGAAAGAGCCTGAGCACAAGGAAGAAAGACCTTGGAGCGAGCAGGGCACTCGGAAGGAGACTGTGGGATGGCTTGCAGGGGCTGCTCAGCCAAAGGCACCCCTGTGAGCTCGACACTGGCTGTGGATCCCTCAGAGGAGCATCTTCAGCTCCACGGTCCGGCTCTGCCGGTCCCTCCATCCCAGCTTCCCCTGGCTCTGCCTCCCTGCCATTTCTCACCCATCTCAGCCCCACGTCAAACCCCTCCGTGGTTTTTCTGGGCACAGCTTGAGTTAAAAGGCTCGCTCAAGGGCTGAGATGAAGTGCTGGGACCAGGGTGGAAGATGAATGGGATGCTCAGAGGTGGGGTGTGGAGCTCAGCCGTGTTCCTGGCCCCAAACCCCACCAGAACGTTTGCTGGAGGAATTTTGCTGCATCTGAGAAGACGATGCCCAGGGCTTTCCCAGGATACCAAGACAAATGGCCAATTCTTTGCACATGAAGGGTGCTTTTTGCCTGCCCCACCAGCCCCACATCCAGCCCTCATGCAGGAGCCAACACACACCACGTTCACTTGTTTGCAGCCAAGAAGGGAAAGAAACCCTATAATTTCTTCTGCACACACATATAAAAATATATATACACACATATAGATGTTAAAGAGTGTATCTATAATACATATATATGCATAAAAATTGCAATTTCTCATGCCAGCTCTCTCCTCACAAAGACAAACAAGGGAGAGCAGCACAAGCCATGGTGTTTGGCCAAAGGTGGGCATTCCCAGGGCTGTACCAGCTCCAAGTGCTACCTGGAGAGCCAGGTGGGTGCTGTGCCAGAGAGCCACCCAGTGGCAGGTGAACCAGGAAAACCACAACGGCTTTCCAGGAGGGAGCTGGGATCATTTTACAGCTGGTATTTCCACACCAAGGGTTTCTGCACAGGACTGCAGGGAGGGAAGGGCAAAGGGCATTTTTAATATAGCTTTAAAAAATGTTATGTTAATTAGAAAATGAAAAAAAAATTCCACACTTTGGTGGTTTTTTTTTTTTTAAATTCCAATTCAAGACACTGGATTTTCATCAACCATGAATTAAAGCCCAGGGTCAAACTGGGAGTCAAAATATGACCTTTACTGCCAACAAATCTACGATCATCTGAAACAAATTCCAAAAGCCTGCAACTTGGGTCTAACCATCTTCAATCGGCAATTTATAGGCTGGGAGGGGGTGCAGGGATGGGGGAGAGATCAGCCTTTGGGGTCCACACAAGACAAGGGCATATGCAGTAAACAAACACCACACAGCTCTCCTTACGGAGCCGACACTTCCAGCACATTTTGAGGCCCACAAATCACTAAAGAAAAAAAACAAAGCAGAGAACTGCTTGCCTTGCGCCCGGGCCAGCGTTCCAGGGAAGGCATCCCTTGGGCACACCAAGCCAGAGCCAGGACAAGCCTCTCCATCCTCTGCTTTGGCCCAATTCTGCCAAAAGCAGGCACGGCCCCAGCCCGAGGAGCGCCGGGCGAGCGTGCCCAGGGCTCAGCCCCCCGGCTGCCCCTCCCCGGCTATGGAGCCGTCGCCTCCGTATCAGAGAACTGAAATGAGAGATGGGGAGCGATGGGGAGGGATGTGGAAATTCAGGAGGAGCGGGTGTGATTCACAGGGGTTTGGCGAGCGCTGCCTGTCGGTGCATCAAACCAAACACCAAGAGTAGTAACTATCTCGCCTTGTATTATTATTTATGTATTCCTGATGATTATTATTATTATTAGAAAGGCGATCTGATGCAGCCGATACGGGGCTGAGCCAGGAGCCAGGAGACCTGGTTTCTATTCCTGACCTGGAAGAGTTGTGAAATTCTCTGGCCTACCCCTGCTTTCCCCTCCCAGCCCCGGGCTGAGCCCAAGCACCCACCACGACCCATGGGTGCTTTATCACTGCAGACCCACACCAGGCTTGTGTTTCCAGTAAAAAAAAAAAAAATGAAATCAGGCTTCATAAATCCAGCCAGCAGCTCGGCAGACTCCCAGAAAGCCTCTCACACTCCAAAATAAAAATGAAGGGGGAAGAAAATCCAACAAACACCGATGCAAATACAACCCCCTGGCTGAGGTAACAGCCTCCCCCTGGCCTGACATCAAGGGGCACCGATGGCCCAACGACAGCATCAACAGAAAATATTTTCTGAAGCATATTTAGAAGGATCAAACCGTTCCCCTTCAATGTGGGCTACAACAGCTTCACACGCAAAGGGAACAAACTCGGCTTTATAGTCCCTGGGTTGGTGCTGGGCGAGCAGGAAGGCGAAGCCACAGCTGGAAGTTGGAGATGAAGCCCACGGGATGAGATCCCACCACACAGGGGGTCCCACCGAGCAAATAATGCTCCTCACAAGAGGAAACTCCTCCAGCCGACGGCTCTGGAGCATTTCCCCGCACTCCGCGGATCGCTGGCAATGCCAGGGTGAGCTCAAAGCAGCTCGACAGCAAGAGCCACGAGGCCCCATCCTGCACCCGGGAGAGCCTCCTCGATGAAAACAGAGACGCCTCTGCGGTCGCATCGTCTCTGGTTTTCTCCGGCAGCCCAGCCCAGGCTGCGGCCGCTGCCAGCCCGAGCTGTGACAGCCCCAAAGCGAAACCGCCGCGCGCCAAAGGGGAAGGTGCTCTCCGACAGACAGGCAAATACGAGCTCAGCACCGAGGGAACCCGCGACCATTTTTAGTTCCAAACCCAGCACTCAGCCACTGAAGCCGAGCACAGCACCTCTGGCTCCAGAACCCCCCAGAACACCGAGCCAGGTCGGAGCCCTTTGTGCCGTTGAAGCCCAAAGCACTTTCCCAGCGTTCCAGCCTGGAGCTATAAAACTATCCCTCCACGATGGGATCCGGAGCACAACGAGGAGCTATAAAAACATCCATCCAAGATGGGATATGGGGCACGGAGGGAGCAGGAGGCAGGGGGGGACAGACACCACATTCTGCAGTGCCACGAAGTCCAGGCAGCCGAGCCGTTCCTGCTGCTTTGGCCTCATTCGGCCACACCAACGCTCTCCTCAGCTCCATGTGCTGCCAGTGGGGCTGCCCCAGCTGGCCCTGTGTCCTGCATCCTTTGGCTCGGCCCCTGCATCCCCCTCCCCGTGCCTCTCAGTGCTGCCAAATAAAACACATCACTTACTTCGTGGCTCCCGGGGTCCGTCTACGGTCACTTTAATGGCTCGGTGATAGGTGGCCACTTGGGTAGGGTTGGTGAACACTGTGATGGTCAGGGTGAAGCTTTTTCCTGAGGAGGGAAGGGGGGAGAAAAAAAACAATAGGAGAAATGAGGATGTTCACATGGGTTCAGCTCTTTCGGGAGAGAAAGGCTCCTGCCGGAGCAAGCTCAGACACAAATCTCCACATCCACCGAACTCCAACACACACATTATTTAATTTTATGAGACATTATTGCCGAGGCACAAAGCTGGGCTGGCTCCCGCTGAGGTTCAGCTGGCTGCAGCAGGGAGAGCCTTGGACCCCGTTCAGACGGGAGCCGGGACCTTCCTGGATGGAAAAGTCACTTGTCCCCACCTCCCCTGCCCTGTCCCCATATCGACCCCTCCACCCACAGAAGCTTCCTGGTGCTTTCCTGCTCAGATGCTTCCCCTTTTCCTGTGGGAATTCAGTCCTGAAACACAGCACTGGATGCAGGAACCCCTCCATGAAGGATGGATTTGAATCCCAGGATCCACGGGACGCTCCTGTGGGAACAGGCTGCTGAGGTGGCATCTGTCTGCAGGCAAAGGGTGCTGGTGTCTGCAGAGGGATCAGTGCCCTTGGCCCTATAGATGCACCTCTACAGGGATGTCTGGAGGGGAGCTGAGCTGGGCACCCGTGGCCCAAAAATGGGCCAAAAGTAGGAAAGCACAAAATGAGAACTGAATCTGGCCAGCTCTGGCCACCAGACAGGCAGCCCTGCTGCCTGTGGGGACTGTCCTCTTTCAGCTGCTGGGAAAGAGTTTGGATACCACCATGGGGGCTCTCAAAGACACGTCTGAAGCACTGAACTTGTCACCTTTTATGAAAAAGTAAAAGGAGTAAAGCAGTGGAAAGCTCTTTGGAGCCAAATTTTGCAAGAAAACAAGTGCCCCCCCTTGCCCCAGCAGAACAAGTTTCCATCTGCAGCCCCAAAACGCCTTTAGCACGGGGAAGGGTGTTATCCCACCTGCACCCTGGGCCCACCCTGACCCCCAACCCCTTCACCTCCCACAGCCTTGGCATCCTCATCCCAGCCCCTCTGTCCTCTCCTTGCCTGATGGTGCTGCTGTCCCCCCTCAATATCCCCCATGGGGACGTTGTGGGAGGGCAGACCTCTCCAGGGAAGAGCCTTCACTCTCCCACAGCCTTCCCAAATTCAGGAATCCCCTGGGTAAAGGAGGGAGGCTGCACAAGCCACTCTAACCAACTCCCCAAGAGCAACCCCTGTGGCAAAAGTATCGAGTACTTCAGAAATCTAAACCCTAGCATGATATAAGGTATAAACCTCCATGTGATGGGTTTCTGCTTCTCCAGCCTTTATTCCACAAATAAATACAGTGGGAAGCCACCTCCTTTCCCTTGCCCCCTGAAGGGATCAAGGGTGTTCAGATCCTGACCATCACCTCTCGACAGAGCTGAACCTGAGAGAACCACTGAAAAAAAATAAACCCAGTACTTATACAGCTAGAAGGAAAAAGCGAATAAACTGAAAAAATGAAATTATCTCCCCTGGAGAACATCCTGCAATTTTCCCAGGTGGGAGAGTTCCTCTATGGGAGCATGGAGTGGGGTGGGGGGGGAATGCTGGCTTTAAAGCCAACAGCAAGCATCAGCCCATGCCTCACCTCAGCTTTCAAACCAGGACTAAACAATGCACAAACCTGCTGCCCATTTTCTGCACCAAAAAGAGCATTTGGGAGGGTAAAATAAATAAATATATATATATAAATTTAATCCCCAAGGATATGGTTGTGCTGCCAACCTGCACGGATGCGCCGAGCCCGCGGAGCCTCCCAGCGCCTGCACGGCCACGGGAAAACAACCAGCACCGAGGAGCTGTTGGCAAAACATTTGCAGAACCAGAGTGCAGGATGAGGAGGAATTATTTAGGAAATTCTGCGGGAGCAGAGGAAGGATTTGCAGGCAGAGTGTGGGCAAATCCAGCTGGTGAGACACAAAACACCCCAGAGCTGAGCCCAGCAGATCGCTGCCCAGTTCCTCTGCTCACTACTGCAGCTGGTTTGTTTTATTGACTATTATTATAATTTCACATTTTTTATTCGCCATGTGAAACAACCTCCCTGCTTTTCAGCTCCTCGCTGCAGACACAGACACCTCTCTGGGGAGGACGGAGCACGGGCCAGCCAAAGCCAGTTTTGCACCTCTCACCAGCTCTCAAAAATCCTCCCATGAATCGAAAATGGCAATTATTACTTAGCTTCATTTTTACTCATTTCCCGCCTTCTCAGGAAGCCGGGCCCCAGCGCTGTTGGCCGGGGCTGGCTCCCGCTCCCGGTGGGTTTGGGAGCCGCCGGGATGCTCGGGGGATATCCCAGCCGGGAGAGCGGGCGGCTGCGCGCAGGGCCGGCAGCGCCGCGCTGGCCCCGGCTTTCGTTTCACGCAGTGCAGGCTGAGCAGAAAAGGTTTCGTTTACTTTTTTTAGAGCAAAGCACAAAAACTGGTCTTTCTCCGAGCTTTGTCATGGAGATGGGAATTTATTTTTTGGGGGACGTTAGGACTGGCTCTTCCCAGCAAACAGTGCCGGCGGGTAATCCCAGACATGCTACACTAAAAACCACCCAATTCTGAACCATTTCAAGCGATGTTTTCAGAACGAGAGCCTGGCTGTGCCGGCTTTCCAGGCTCCTGCAGCTCAGGACACGGGCAGGCTGGATGGGGCACGTTTACACATCCTCCCTTCGGATTTACACAAACATTTGTACACACTCAGCTCCACTGCAACAAAATATTTTGCAGTGAATCCACATTTATCTCTGCCAGAATAAATGAAACCAGCACCGAGCTGCCAGACATTGAGCCAGACAAGGGAAGACAAGTGTGATACCCAGAATAAAAATTCAGTAGAAACGACTTTTCACACTTAATCGGTTTGAAAGAGCCCCGTGCCGTGAAAGCACGGCGGGACACAGGGAACTAAATCCACGCTCCACACTGCGAGAAAACCCCACTGTGCCGCCTTCACACCAGCCCCAGGGAGCCCTGACGGGGTTGTTTCTCTGTGAATATTACAAAGCCTCATCCCGCAAGAATATGTAAAAAAAAATTAAAATAATAAGCACTTGAGTTGCACCCGTTAGAGGCAGCGGAGGTGTTTTCACTGCTGTAATGAGCATTTGTCAGGACTCTGCCTGAGGAAGGAGATTATTCACCCAAGGACTTTCTGAGACTAAACTACTGTTAATTCAGAGCTTGGGAGTGCAGAGGAAGCAAGTTAATAATGAATTCAAGAGTCAGGCTGAGATTGGGTTGCACTCAGTTTGGAAATTTGTGCAAGGATGAAAAAAAAAGCCCTACCAGAAAGAAAAGAGCCTAAGAGAATAATTGATTACAGAAATGAAAGCTTAATTCATAAAAGAAAAACATTTTCCATCCATCAACCTGCAACCAGTTAAGTGGAGAGTTTTAAAGAAACTGCAACATGGAGAAGGAGCCAACAGGAAAAAGGAAATGTATGAAAGAATGTAAACTATTCAAGTTTCATAAAGAGGAACAAGTAAACAGCTATTACATGCAAATAATTCCTAACATCACTGCTTTTAATTAATGCAAAGAAGTCAAAATATATCTGACACTATGTGTATACACTTGAAGCCTTTGAGAAAATGCTGCCATATGGCCATTAAAATATAGTGTTCTTATTTTGGTTTAAACGAAGAATTAAGTGCTTCGATCTGCAGCATTTATCAGTGATGAAATGCTGAAATGCTATTTATATCCTTTAAAATTCAGGTGCAGGGAGGGATGCACAGAGAAAGGGCAGGCAGGGCTCTGGGTTTAATATTTTCCGGGGGTTTATTTCCCTCTGCTGCGATGGCACAGCCTGATTTGTATTGAAACACTCAGAAAGCTAAATGTCTGTCTTGCTTTTCCACGCAACAAGCGTAGAGAAAAATGAGCAAAATCCCCGCCAAGCAAGCCTGGCTCTGCCCGGTGCCCGCAGCTCCCCGCCGAG
>VWZG01011332.1:277351-308432 GCA_013396735.1 Grallaria varia
ACGGTGTTTGCGGACCGGGACGGCCGCGCCGCACCGTCCCCGGCTCCGCGCTGCACGGCGCAAAACGCGAATTTCCTTCAAACAAACGAAAAGAAACCCCAGCACCTAAAAACACCCGCTTTTTCCTGAACTCCCTCCACGAAGAAATTGACCGTTCTCACCCGCAAGCCGCGATGCCCGGAGGAGCGAACCCGTGCCGGGCTCTGCAGGAGCCAGAAAAAAACCCGTATTTGTCCAAAAGAATAAGGAAAAAATATATATACATATATATACATATATATTTTTTTCTCCTAGCTCTGCGGAGCGGCGGTTCCGCGGCGCAGCCCCCGTCACACCGGGCCACCATGGCGACCCGCGCCGGGCGAACGGGGCCGTCGAGCTCAGCCAGCCCCGGGCCGGGCCGGCCCCGCCGTTACCGGCGCTCCAGTTCTGCCCTTTTTAGGTGCAAGCGGCCGCTGGTTCAGCTCCATTGCTCGCCCCCCATTGAGCAGCGCGGGGGGTCCCGCAGAAGCCCCGGCGCGGGGGGAAGAGCTGCGGGCACGGTCGGGGTTGGCCGGGGGTCGGGCAGTGCCCGGCCCGGTGCCCCCGGTGCCCCGGGGAGGTCACGAAGGGGTGCCGGGGGGCACGGGACGGGCGCGGGGCAGCGCTGCAGTGCGGCGGCGGCGCCGCTGGTGGGCGCCGGGGCTCCGCAGGGCGGGACGGGACGGGACGGGACGGGACGGGACGGGAGGAACGGGGTGCTGACACCCCCCGTCCGCCGACCCCCGCACCGGGCCGGGGTGCTGCCACCTGCCCCTCCTGCCCCTTCCCGCTGCTGCCCCCACCCCGCAGTCACCCCAGCTCGGGGCCCGCCGCCCGGGGCTGTCACCTGTCTCCTGTCGCCGCCCAAGGCCGGAGCTGCAGCCCCGGGGCTGCACAGCCGGTGTTACCGCACGGGCAGGCGGAGCCCCGCAAGAGCCATGGGATGATTTTAGGCTGCAGGACCGGGCCGGGCCCCAGCAGGACAGAGCAGCCTCCCTGAAGCAGGACGCTAGTCCTTCCCTGCCATCACTGGTGTATCCAGTGGCTGTATTACAGACCTGCCACCCACAAATTTCTCTAATCCTTTTTTATACTGGAAGCAACCTGTTGGAATGGGCACTGAATACAACTGGTACCACTTCCTGCTCCCTCCTCGAAACCCACCCTCTGGCCTCCCACCCTGAGTTATTCTCAACTTCGTGGTGATGGGATGCAGACTGACCCCTACAACCCACAGCATGGCCCTACAGGTAGGTACAAAGCCAGTTGCTGATTTGCAGCACTATAAGATGAGACCCAAACCACAGAACAGTGACAAACTAGGCTCTCCACAATCCCAGACTGCCTGGAGACATCTGGAGATGCAGAGCCTTGCAAAGCAACCCGGCGGCTATTTCTGCAAGGTGTGTTCAGGTGAGCAAAGCCATCCCAGAGCTTAAGGGACTCAGCACCATGCCCAAGCAGCAATGAGTTTTCATTTGAATTATCCTTTTCCAGCTCAGCTGGATTCAGTCTTAAACAACAGAACTCCTGCTGCTCTGGTCCTCCACAAACCAGGAGATGTCGACACGTGGGGATTATTCCTCTGCCACCCTCCCTGCAGTCCTGAGGAGGTTAATAGAGTATCAGATCCCGGATTTGTATGGGCCTCTTTACAAATACTTAAAAGCTACTGTTCACATGGCAGAGAGGTCAGCGGCTCTTTAAATCATTACTCACTGGGATTACTTCCCTTACAGGCTTCTCTGTAGTTTTTAATTCATTTGAGCTGCTCTCTAGCAGCAGAGTCACTCGTTTCAACAGCAGAGTAGTGAGCGCAGAGCCTTATAGGAAGCCTTCTATTAAAAATTCATTGCAAACTCTCGGGAGCTCAGCACTCACTAGGGCCATGCGGGTGTCTGGATCTATTTTGTAGTTCAGGGAAGGGGATCTGAGAGCAGCACGCAGGGAGGGAGCATGCTATTCATTCATAAATCAAACAACAGATGCTGGGGCCAATGGGGTGCACGATGGTGACAATTTTTAACCCTTGAGTGTTGCTGCTAAAACAGGCTCCCATGGGGCAATTATGGGTGCTGGAGGCAGAGGTTCCTGCAGGAGGAAGCTGTGGAGCTCAGGGGAAAAAATTAGGTGAAACTGAGGGGGAGAAAAGGCAGTGGCTGCCCCAGACATAAATCTGGGGAATCCTTTGCTTGGACAAGGGACCAGCTGCCAGAACGGCCCAGTGACAGCTCCAGCAGGGCTGCATGGGCTCGGCTCGGAGGCTGCTGTGCCCAGGGGTCAGGTGATACCCACAGTGGGGGCCCCCACTTCCAAGGGCACAGCTTGAGATCGGATCCTGAGCTGGGACATCCATCAGCCCCACGGGAGCTGCAGTGACCCACCTTACTGATGTGTACGCAGCCCTGGCACCTGGAACCCAAGATCCCTTCCTGGGGCAGCAAGAGGAGGAGGAGGAGGAGGAGGAAGGCTCGAGCAAGAGTTTCAGATCCTGGCACGAAGTGGTGTCAGCAGGGAAAATCAGTTTGAGATTCCCACATGGTTGCCTGGAGCCAGGTTTCATTCACCATCATTTGGATGACTAGGAAAGGCTATGGCTGTAACTGTTGATGTTCCTTCCAGCTTTGGGGCTTGCCTGTCCTCCCAGTTCTCCGCATTTTATATACACCAGTATGTTTTATCACCAGCCCTCATTTCAGACAGCATCCCCAGGGACACCCTCCACACATGTGCACACCTACACCTGCATCCTCGGCCACTCAGGGTGGCGAGAGCCAAGCACACACCTTGTGGAGAATGAGGAGTGATGCTGCTGCCGTTGGGGGATTTATTGTCTCTCAGGGGGATCCAGGACCCACCCAGTTCCCCAGCACCAGCCCCTGACGGGTGCCCCATGCTCTGGGTGTAGCACAAATCACTGGAGCGTGTGCAGCACCAACGGGATGAGAAGGGGTTTCCAAAAGCTGCGAAGTGACTTGGGAGCACAAGTGCGATTGACGTGAATCCTGCGGTTGTGAAGTCACGTAAGTGCCATTCTTCATTGTCCGGGGCCGCGATTCTCCTCTCCCCACAACAGCCCCACAAAGAGGAGCATGTTCAGGGCTCACATCCTCTGTGCTATTGATAGCACGGCCGCGCTTTTTGGAGCGTGGGTCCCATCTGCCACTTCCACTCCTTTTTAAAAGATCCTAATGACTGTCGGATCCTTTTAGTTCTTAATTAATTTCAGAGTTCAACTGCAAATAGGAAACAAGGCAGCTTTTGCCCTTACGCATATGAATATTACTGTTCCATTTAATGTGGTTATGGGTGGAATGCTGTTATTCATTCCTGCCTGCAATAAAAGCCACATGTTTTTAAAACTTTGCACTTGAAAAAACTTTTAGGAAAGAAATCAAGTATGTTTTGTATGCATGGCATGAGATAAAAACTAGTCATAAATATTCAAAGAACAGTTAGAGCTTTATGCTTGATTTAAACAAGTGAACAGAGAAGTCCAATGGTTGGAATAAGTGGAGAATGCAAGCCCAATGCTCCTTTAAGAATGTGCTTATGCAGAGAAAAAGAACTATTCATGCAAAGGTTATGGAGCACCTAAGGACATCCCATTGCCTCTAAGAATGCCCAAAGGTGGGTAGCACAACTGGAAACACTGGGCTTTGTTCAGAGCTGCCCGAGTTCATGGGAGTTTCTCTCTGGGGGTTTTGAAGGAGTTTTCAGGAGGTGTGATGCCGCCTGCCAGACCCTACGGGGATCAAGGACTCTTCTTGTGGAGACATCCCCAACGTGTCCATTACCCAGTATGGAAGGCAGATGGGTGATGATGTGGTGAGTGTTTCATGGGGCTCCTGGGACCTCTGGATAGACCTTCCCTTGAGTCCCATACAGGCAAACCCACACAGGAAGGGATGGAGTGCCAGGATCCTGGGTAGTGCCTGTCCCACGGTGGTGCTGCCGGAGCCCGGGGCGGTGCCGAACCTTCAAAACCCAAAACGCGACAGGGGGAGAAGTCAAAAAAATTCCAAGGGAAAGAAAAAAGGGAAATGTCTGGATGGTGAAAAGAGGAACTGAAAGGCACGTGACGACAAGAAAAGCACAACGGATGCAGAAAAACACGATATGATTTCCAATTGCAAGGGAGGTGCTCGGCGGAGTTCTGTCACGGAAGGGCTCCTGGGCAGAGCTCCAAGGCGCAGGGAAAGCCTCGGCACGTGCTGAGCAAAGCACTATTGCAACAGGAGAATGCTGCAGAAAGTTGTTTCTTGTCTTGAAAAATCATCATGCATTGGCAAAATTGGACCCGTCACTTGTCACCATCCCAATGGGATGGGAAATCCCATCTCCTGTCCTCAGGCATTGGCCAAATATGCAGTGGTGTTTCCCAAAAAGCATTTTTCAGCCTGGCCCAAAATATTGGGGTGGTGCTGGGTGTCAAGCAGATGCTCAGTGCTCCTGGGCTGCGCCGAGGTCTGCGACGCAGCAGGAGCCTGTGGGAACCTTGGGAAGGGTCTGGCATCCACACACTGGAACAGTGGCCAGGGCAAGTGCTTGAGCCCCAGTGGGGTGGAACGAGGCTGTGCTGGACTCTCTGCTGCGTTATCCTCTTGGGGAAGTCAGAATATGAAGAGAGAAAGTGAACCTTGGGAAATGCAGTCCCCCAGGCTCAGCCCCATCCCTGCCAAGCGCAGCCCTTGGCAAACCTCGGCCCCAGGTTTCCCAGCCCGGGCTGCAATCCTGCCCCTCTCGGCCGTGGGGCAGAGGCGGGTGCTCCCCCCGAGGCAGGAGGGCACTGGCAGCTGCCTGCGACAGGCGCTGGCGTCAGACAGGGAACTCCAGTTTCCCTTTTGGTTCAGGTCTGACAGAGGTCACGTCTCAGCAAAAGCAGCTTCACAGGCAAGTGCAGACACACTATTTCTGTTTAACTTCTCTGTGGGACATCAGCATTGCAAAGGGAACTCAGCCTTGTCATCCTGAGGGCACCCACTGAACCAAGAGCCCTGGACACCCCTTTGGCTGGGCAGCCCACAGATGTGCAGTGGCCCTGAGAATCATTTGCATTCTGCTCTGAAGAGGATAATGGGGTCGTGCTGTGTCATGCTGGCCGACCACAGGCCATTGGAGATACCACTTGCTGAATTTTCAAAGCCTTTCCTGAAATATCCTCTTGCTGGAGGTGGAGAGTTTCCCCCTCTCCCAAACCTCAGCCTGCGACCCCTCACCAGGAGAGCTGCTGTCCTGCTGAGATGGCTGGTGGTGACACCAGCATGAGCATCTCCTCCTCTCCTGCCTCAGCCCTCCTGCTCTCCCCACTGTCCCCCCAGGGTGGTCACTCCATTTCTCTTGCCTAGGGTGGGGTGAGCCCTGACAGAGGCAGAGCCAGTGGGATGGGAGGGAGGCAGATCACAGGACCTGCTTTGTAAGTGTGTGGTTTACAAACGTGCTTCATCCAGCATCTTTCATCCACATGAGGGTTTTCCCCACTTGTCTGCAGGCAGATGAGCTTTGCAGAGCAGTGCCTGTGCTGGGCAGCTGAGGGTTGTTCTCCAGCAAGAGAACAGTTCAGAAAAAGCCCTAAAACTAAGATATTTAAAGGGAGGGGACAAGAATGGAAAGAGCAGGACTAATAGAAGCAACAGAGCCCAAAGAAACCAGGGTAACCTCGGGCTGCTCCTCAGGCAGCCTGTCCATGAAATCAGCGGCACGTGCAGCTCCTTGGCGCTGCCTTAGACCTCATGGCAGAAGGCACAGTGGAGTCCGGGCTGGGTGGGATCACACCTCAAACACTTCGCTCTGTGCAACACATTGGCCCTTTTGCATAGAAAGTAAGGTCCTGGGCAAGGACCAGCTCTTCCCATGTGAGATGTTTTTCGTTCCTGTGAGATCAATCCCTGATTTCTGTCACATCCACCAGGCGACCCACAGGGGAAACAGTGAAGCTCCTCCAGCAGCACCGTGGAGCCACCTCACACTCTGCCGTCAGCTACTCGCCTACAGCAAAGTAATTCTGAGAACACCATCCTCTGTTCCAGTTATAAACTGTCCTTCAGGGCTGCACCATTTTTTCCAGGTTCATCTGCTTTTTGCCATTATTCACTACTTTCACTCTAAGAATAACCCCAGGCGATGCGAATTTGCCGTTGGGCTGCTCTGACTAGATGAACTCCAGGTTGTGTGGCTTCTGCTCCTTCCTCGGACTGTTTTGTCTCGTACAAACATTTTTGTTCCTATCTGCCCTGCTGTAAAGACTCTCATCGATGTGACTTTGTCCCACATCCCTCACCAGTAAGTCTGGAGGTTGTAGAATAGCTCCAAAAAACAACTCCCCAAGAGGGCTCAGCCTGCGAATTCACCCAACATTTACACATCCCTTTAGGCACAGAACAAATCCCCAATTTAGAGGAATTAGTCACAGGCTGAAAACAAGCAGAAGGTACTTTTCTGGTTTCTGGCTATGAACTGAGACAACTCAAACGCGATGTTATTTAGGGACTGCTGTTAAGTCACTGCTCCTCATCCATCTCCGGCAGCTTCGAAAGGGAACTGTGCCGGCCCTCCTCCATGGAACTCCAGCCCTATGTTCACCAGCATGAGCTCATTTTGATTTTTGCAGACGTTTCTTAAAAAAGCTCCTACGCAGGCAGGAGGTGCCCGTCTGCCGGGGTCAGGTGGCCGACACCACGAGCGGGCTCCTCACGTTTGGGTTGGACCAGCCCGGGAAGTTGGAGTGGCTCAGCAGCACGTTGGGGCTGCAAACCAGAAATGGAGAACTTGCCCAGACAGAATGATAGCGGTTTTCAGTCTCACAGGAGCAGCCAGTTCTGTGGGGACAGAGGGGATCTGATCTACGAAGCGCAACCTCAGCGTGTCCTGGGGTCTGAGCCACCCTGCGCCTGCCTGGTCCTCCAGAGCAGGTGGATTTGGAGAGTGTTTGTGTATTTTCTCCTCCAACTGAGCACAGTCCCTTGCTGGCAGGAAGGGTGGGCTCTGAGAAGGCATTGGCAGGGCAGGAAAGATCACAGAATCATGGAATGGTTTGGGTTGGACGAGACCTTAATGTTCACCTGGTCCATCCCCTGCCATGGGCAGGGACACCTTCCACCAGACCAGGCTGCTCCAAGCCCTCTCCCACCTGGACTTTGACACTGGGTTCAATCCACAGCTCTGCCTCAGCCTTGCTTAAGGACCCTGGATGTGCCATGTAGGGGTTTCCAAACAACTGTGTTGGTTCCTCCATCTCCCACCCCTTGGCAGCCCCTCAGTACCCTTGTGGGAGGGGATGAGGGGATTTCACCTGCTCTGACGGGGTGGGATGGCCAGACCCCCACCCCCAGGGACCCCTGGTGTCCCCCCAGCCCACTCATGGACAAGGAGTCAGGACTGAGGCTGCTTCTCCCAGCCTGACAATTTTCCTGAGTTTTATGGAAAAAAATGATAGGCTCGCTCAGTCCACGAGATTTTCCAAACTGACCCATGGCTAATAAAAGAAGGTGTTTAATTACGGGGTTCAAGGTAGTTGGGCACAAAAGTGGCCAGTAAAACAGAAGGCAGTGCAAGGGAGCGGCAGAACAAGGGCTGAATTTTGGAACAGCACATCTGACTTACTCTTTAGCTTCTCTGGCCAGCACTTTCTCTCCCCTAATGAGGGAAAACAGCACACCTTGCCTAAATCCCCCCTAAGTAATTTACCCCTATCACTGAAATAACCTGCTCTGTCCTTAAATCATCTCCACGCAGGTGCTTCCAGTTTAAGGGAAATGGTGCAGCCCATGTCTGGCATTTCGTCCCTGCCGGGCTGGGAAGGACCAGCCTCCCTGGTTTTCCACGCACCCCCCGACACACGGGTCTGCTCCCACCTGGAGCATCTTCAGGCCACTCGCTGAGTGGGGGATGCAGAGAGCAATATTACTTGGAATATTTCATAGGCAATACAAAAAGGGATGGAAATAGGCAATTTTCGTGGGAGTTCTTCTTATTTGTAATGGAGTGCAGCTTCCTCCATGGCTTTTTGGCTTCTCATTGGGAGGCAATCTGAGCTACAGAGGGGATGTTCCTGTCACAGCCCCACCAGCGGCTGGACGGGAGGCGTGTGCTGCTCCTGGGAATAACCCACGTGCTCGCTCCAGGGATCAGAAACCAACCCCTTCAGCTGCTGGCTGAGGTTTTCCTCCAGGAAAACTCCCTCCAGCTGCAGGAGGAGCACTTTTTAACCAACAGCCGGACAGACACACGGAGCCCGAGCTGGCGGCTGCGCTCTGGGGTGCTGGGGCTGCACCTGGAGCCACGCAGGAAACCTCCTGCAAAGCCCCACCGAGGTTCACAAACACAGTAAGGACCATTTGAAGACCAGCTCAGCCCGTCAGTGACGTGCTCTCCATCGGCACACGGAGTGTTTGCGACCCCCTTTGTCAGTCTGTCTGTCTGTCTGTCCCTGTGCCAGGCTGAGCCCTGGCCAGGACCCAGGAGGCTCCGAGGGTGTAAGAAGCCAGGGCAGGCTTTGGGCCAGGGTTGTGCCTCAAACATTGTTCCTACCGCTTTGTTTGGATCTGTTGTATTAGAAGTTATTTTAACAAAAGCCATGCTGCCTCGTGAAGTCACATCCCAATATAGCTGCCATAAACACACACAGTGTCTGGGGCAAAAAAAGCAGCTGTGGAGCCCTAAACCCCATCCTCACCAGAAGAAAAGACCCTTTGAAGGTGTCTGCTCCCTGCTGGGGCACAAATCTGTCATGGGATGTGAAACCTTCATGGGATGTGGATCCCCCAGGGATGCTCCTTGCTGGGATGGTGGGACTATCCAGGGCGGCAGGAGATCCCTCCCAGAGTCACAGCAAGCACTGCATCTCCCCGAGTGGAAACACAAACCTTCATTCAAAATCCAGCAATCCCAGACGTCTTTACAAGACACCCCTGCACAACAGAGGTTGTTGAAAAAAAGCCCATTTTTCAGTATTTTCCTTCCCAACTGAGGCGCTTTTTTCCTTTTTTTTTTTTTTTTTAATTTATTTTTTAATCTATTCCTTCTCCTCCTATTTTGGTTGTTTTGATATTGTATTTTACAATAGCCTGAGTAATACGTTCCTCATGTTCCAAATGCACTCGTGGCTTCCAGTGGGAATGGAAAATCATTGTTTCTTTTTTATTTTCCCTTTTCTTTTCTTTTTTTTTTTTAATATATTTTTGTTGTGGAAAATACCCCCAGATGGCAGACACGTCGGCTATCCCACTTTCTTGAAAATAATAATAATAATAATAATTAAAAACCCCCCATATTGCAGTGTTTTTAGCAAGACAAGAGCCGAGGAGGAGGAGGATAAAGCTGTGGCTGAAGGCTGTGCCTGGCAGCCCATAGGTCACCATTGCTGTGAGTTTTGGAGAGGTTTTATTCTGGTCCATACACCATCCTGCCCTCTCGGCAGCATCCAGGCGGGGTGCTGGTGCCCCGTGTGGGCTGTCAGTGCTCTCCATCCCCTTGCCCACACACCCAGGCCTTGGACACTCCCAGGGATGGGGCAGCCACAGCCTCTCTGGGCACCCTGTGCCAGGGATCACCACCCTCACCTAAACCTGCTCTCAGTTTGTGCTGAGCCCCGAGTCCTCTCACCAGCACCCCAGTTCCACTGGGCACCTCCTGGTGGGCTTTTCCATGTCCTCCCATCTGTTGCTCAGCCTTGCTCAGGGAATATTTAACATCATGGCCCGTGGCTCGGGCTCATCGCTTCAGATGGGAAGTCACATTTTTGCTCCTAATGCTGACCATGTGTGGATCCGAGCCCACAAACATACAGCTCATTGTTTGTTTCCCAAACCGTATGCGGCCAAAACAGTGGACCACAACCACTGACGACATATCAGAGGAGATCAAGTCTGAGAAATCATCATGAATTAAAGTGCTTAGCACAGGGGAATGCCACTGCCTCTCTATCCCTATTAGATCATAACAAGGTGATGAGAGACAATGGATTTATACTTGTTCCCACACACAGAAATATATTTAAAGGGAAAAAAAAAAATAAAAAAGGCATGCCACCAGTCAGCAGGGTTCCCTTGGAAAAGGCAAAGCCACTGACAGTCCATGAGGAGCCGGCGAGCTTGGAGTACACGAGCCTTCACCAGGAGGGGAGGACGGGCAGAGACAAACCAGATTTTGTGGCTGTGCAGTTCTGTGTGCCAGGCTCCCGTGTGAGGAGGAGCATCCTTGGGGGGCTGGGGGACAGAGGGAGGGTTTGTGCATGGGTAGGGGGCAAGGAGACCTGGGTGCTGGGTGGGAGCTGCTCTGGCTGAGCTGTGACTGCAGGGGAGTTCCTGGGTGTGCAAATGGGGGAGCTCCTGAGTGTGCCAATGGTGTGCAAATGGGGGAGCTCCTGGGTGTGCAAATGGGGGAGCTCCTGGGTGTGCCAATGATGTGCAAATGGGGGAGCTCCTGGGTGTGCAAAAGGGTTGCTCCTGGCTGTGCCAATGGTGGGCACGGTGCTCATCCCTCCTCCCCAGCCCGCAGGTTCTGCCGTGCTGCTCCCACTGGGAGGCACAGGGAACCATCCATCTGCAGGCAGGCGTGGACACAGAATCACAGACTGGTTCCAGTGGGAAGGGACCTTAAAGCTCATCTCATCCCACCCCCTGCCACGGGCAGGGACATCTTCCACTCTCCCAGGTTGCTCCAAGCCCCATCCAGCCTGGCCTTGGGCACTCCCAGGGATGGGGCAGCCACAGCTGCTCTGGGCACCCTGTGCCAGGGCCTGCCCACCCTCCCAGGGAAGGATTCTTTCCTAATATCTACTCAAACCCTGACCTCTTCCAGTTCGAAGCCATTCTCCCTTGTCCTATCCTGTGCTCATGTCTCCCACCACACACCCCTGGTGCAATGCACTGTTGCTGTGCTGGTGAGGAGTTTAGTTACCAAGACACAAAAAAGATAAAATAGAAATCAGTTTTGGGGGTAGAGGGTGAAACCCAACACCTGCCTTTAGGGAAACAGAACGGCAAAGCTCAGTGACACCATCACATGTGCACATGTGGGGCCCCCAGTGCCCGCTCAGAACAGCTTCCACCAGAGGCACTGCCCAGGGCACGGCGAGGCAGGAGCAGGGAAAACTGCCCAAAGGACTGTCAGGGCTACAGTTTTCTGTGGTCAGGAAGAAACACAGAAATCCATTAAAAGGCAGTTTGCTGAGCGGGAACCCTGTGGTGGCCAGTTACAGGAAGGGGGGGAGGAACCCCCCGTGCCTGGGGTGAGCTGGGGCCATCACCTCCAGGAAAGGAGGCCAGGAAAGCTGCGGGGGCTTTGGGGGGCAGCGAGGAGAGGCTGCCAGGCTGCGGCACCAGCACATCCCCACAGGGCTCACCCCAAGGCAAAATAACTCCCCAAACACTTCCCGGGGTCAGAGACATCAAGCCACGTGTACCTTGCTCCTCCCTTGGTGGATCCACGGAGCATCCCACCCCATGGGTTGGGTTTCCATGGAAGTCACGGTGATGGCTGGGGAGAAACAGCCCTTTGCTGAGGCATCCCTGTCCCAACAGCCACGGGCAACAAAGAACTGACTCATGGATGTGACATTTGTGGTTTGGTGACTTAGAGACAACCCACTGCCACTGGAACAGCATCTCTGCAGCTCCCAGGGGAGCATGGTCAGGCCTTGGGCAGGAGCCAGGGGGTGCTCAGATGAAGCTGAAAAAGGCACAGGCACCGGCCGCAAAAATGGGGTTATTGCCCCAAAATCATTGACCGGAGGCAAATTTATTTCTGTTTCCAGCAAAAATTTTACTCAGATGTGAATCCAGTGTGCGCAACCAGGGATTGGTGCTGCTCTCCCACCCCTTCACCCACCCCACTGAAAAGCTGAAAAATCCCTTTTCTATATCCAAAAAATTCACTTTTCCAGACTAACTAGGCAATGCTTTTGGAATTTTTCATTTCATTCCTTAAATATTTGCACAAACAAACACTTATTTTCATGGATGTGCCCGGGAAGGCAACGTAAAACTATGAATGCAGTCGTATCCCCCAAAGCCATGAGGAATTTAAATCAACATCCATGAATGTTTTGCAGTACTCACCCAAATCCAGCCGGGCAGGAGAAGACACACTGAGCTCCTTAAAGAAAACAAAGATTTCTTGTCCTAATACTAAACAAATGTTTCACCATTTGGCTATATTCCATCCTTGGTGCAATCATTTAATTTTCCCCATTTAATAAAAAATTATGTCTGAAACAAAGATGTTTATTGCTTTTATGAGTTCCTATTTGTATGGAAATTGCACATGAGACGTGATATTTGTTGCTCCCTTGCTCTTTATTTTTAAACAAGCAAGTTAAACCCCGACATTTCTTCATCTGGCTCGTGGAGGGAGAAGTATAGATTAAAAAGAACCATGCAAATGTTTTTTATAAACTTCTCTTCTTTCCTTGCCATGGGACTGCCTTTAATTAGCTGCACGGAGTACAAAGGACACATTTGTAATGCCACCATCTCGGAGCAGACGGCAGGAGGATGAACGTGGTTGTTCTGCCTTTTCTCCCTGTGCCATGGTGTGGGATATGAGGATGGCGTGGGGAAAGCCAGTCTGAATTTACTCCCATCTCATATCCCTCTCTTCCACATGCCCGTTTCCCATCTCTGGAAATGTTCAGGCCAGGTTGGATGAGCTCAGAGCCACCTGGTCTAGCAGGAGGTGTCCCTGCCCTTTGTAGGGGTTTGGAACGAGATGATCTTTAAGGTTCCTTTCAACCCAAACCATTCCATGATTCTATGATCTTATTGCATCCCCATCTCCTTCTTCTGCCTCTCCAACACCTTCTACTTGGAGGAAAACTCAAGGGAAGTGTCATGGTGCTGGTTGATACCACCTCAAAAGGACACATAACCTTTTGCATTCTCAAAAACAGGCCAAAATATGGTCTGCAATGACCAATTTCTGGATGATCTGCTGCACTTTGCTCTTTGGGGGGTTTTTTGCCACCTTAATCAGCTGGGGCTCAGTGTGACATTCCAAGCTGCCACTCAGCCCCTGGGTCCTCTTGGCCATGATCAGCTCAAGCTTTTGCTCCTGCACTGCACCAGGAAGGGAAAAGGCAGAGGTTTGAAGAGCTCTTCCCAAGGCTTTGGCAAGTGCCCAGCCCCTCCCCAGAGAGGTCTCGGCACACGCTGTGGTGCCGGCGGCTCAGCCCACACCAGCCCACTGGGCTCCCCCTGAGCCACCTGCCTGCAGAGCAATCCCACAGGAGAACGGCGGCTGGGACAGCAAGGCAGGTTCAGTTCCAGGGGTGTGAGATCCTGCTGGGAGCTGGGGCCCAGCGAAGGAGAAATCTGGGGAGAAGTGACCCGCTCTGACAGGCAGTTTGCCCATCCCGAGGCGGCCGTGAGGGCGAGAGTGTCGTGTCCCGGGGTGTGCAGACACCAGGAAGGGCAGGCTGAACAGATCCACCACCCAACAGAGTCATAAACTGAGCAAAAATACACGGTTCTGTGTTTTCATATTCAGAGTATTAGATATAAATAAATGTATAAAATAGAAATAATAAGCTTGAAGGCAGCCCCGTTCTCCCCCAGCTCTTCTTCCCTTCAAAAGCAGTTTTCCCCAGCACGGTGCATCCACCAGCATCCAACTAACAACCTGGCCAAACACATCAAATCCATCCCATCCCGGCTCAGCCCTGGCCCTTTCCAATGCTGCAATTGCATCGGAAAAGGAAAAGGGTAACCGGGGCAAATCACACCAAGCCTGGACAAACACGGCGACAACGTGGAGCACGGCAGGGCCGGCAGAAACCCGGGTGGGCAGCGGCGAGGAGCCAGGGGCCAGCAAAGCTGCGCCAGAGCCACTGCTGGTTTGGTGCTTCACAATAAAAATAAATCAAATGAATACGAACCCCGATGGCGTTTCCTGGTGCCGAGGAACGAGAGAGCCCGTCTGTACTCACCGCGCAGCAAAGCAGGCGAGTAGGTGGTGAAAGACTCGAAGATGCTGTTGGATCCCATCCTCCTCGTCCCAGATCCCAGCGCCCCTGGAGGAGGAAGAGGAGGGATGGGAGAGGCAGCGGTGAGGAGGAGGAAGAGGAAAGCCCCGCCGGCGGCACAGGTGGCCTCGGCTGGCTGGTGGTTCTGTGGTCGGCACAGCAGAGCCGCCGGCTCGGCATCCGCTGGGTGGGAGAGTGGCGTCACCTGATCCATGGCGTCAATGGGCCGATGATAGTGCTGTGGCTTTGGGGTGCTGGGGTTTGGGGCTCTTTTTCCTATTTATGATTTTTTGTTTTACTAATAATTTTATGGTTTGCAGTTGGTGGCTCGTGGAAGGCTCCCTTGGACTCACGGCTGAGTGACAGACGGGAGCAGAGGAGACATTCCTCTTTAATTAATTATATTGTTGCCTTAGAACGAAGGAAGAAGACAGCCCGTAGATCCCTAATTGGGTGATTGAAGTAATAAACCATTTACATGCCGTGGTTTTCTCCTTTTGACTGCCTTTTCTCCCACATTCACCACTTGTCTGGATCCTAATTTTGAGCCGTACACGGCTTTCCGCCTCGCAGCCGGGTGGGGGGACTGTGCACTGAGACTGCTTCCATATGCGTGGATGGGTGGCTCCTCACAAGGATTTTATGGGAATTAGTATGAAGCAAAAATATGAAGCACATGTGGCAGAATAAACAGCACTGGTTATGGGGAGGGGAGCAGGGAAGGTGCAGAGGGCTGGAGAGGAGGAGAAGGAGGAAGGCAGCAGGTACAGTTGACCTCGTGTCCTGCCCAAATGACACAAGACAACTTTCCTGTATTTCTTTAAGGCAGTAAAGCCACTCTCTAATAAAGCAATAAACCCATGGCACAGAAATTTCCAGGAGCACCTGAAAATGCTCTTTCTGCTGGCACCCAATGGATGCTCACACCAGGTGTGGGAGCTGCCACTGGACACCGCCGGGCCTGGTGGGTTTTCTCCTGGAAAATTGCTGTTATCACTCCTAGAGATGAATTTACCCTAAATAGGAAGAAATGTAGAATTGAAACACGAGATGATATTTGCCTTTTCTTTTTTTCTCCTTGTAAGAAAGAGCGAAGGGAACTCTCTGCTGGGATAAAACAGACACGAACTAAGCTCGAGTAACTCAAATCCACAGGCAAATAGGACCCAAGGCAGAAGACACTGGACATTGGGGTACACAAATATGATTACAAGGTATTTAGAGAGTTTGGTGCTCAGAACTGTCATTCTTCATTGAGTTTTTCATCTGATGGATGTTGGTGCTTGCATGCATCAAGATGTTATTGGCCAAGACATTACAGATTCCTCCAGAGTTATTGGAGTCTGGGTTAAAAAAAAAGAGCTGCTCGTATTTACTGCAGCTGAAAACTCCTTGTTTGCTGCTTTTAAGCAAAGAAGGGGAGGAAAAGTGGTTTCAGAGCAATGAAGTGGGAAGAGGTTGTGCAAATGCTGGCACAAAAGGAACGGCAAAAGCAACCCAGGCTGGAAAACCCCTGGAGCTGCACAGAGCGGGGTCTGTGGCATGGAACAGCATTGCCTTGTCTCGCCTGCCAGACACCCACCACAACCACAGCCCCAGCCTTGGGTGGGAGGCCACAGGCAGCAAAGCTGTTTCTGCCACAGCGAGGGAGTTGCTCCCCTCCTGCTCCATCCAGGGGAAAATGTGTCCCTCTGTCCCCATGGTGGTCCCCGAGAGAGGGGGTGGCTCAGCCCAGGAGCACCCCAAGGGCCATCCCTGCCTGCTTCAGCATTACAAACCTCCTGGGCAATATCCAGGTTTTTAGACTACTTTTGGATATTGTGGCTCCTTCCCTGCAGAAAAAAGGGTGGGAGTTTTAGACCTCACCTGGTTTAGGTCCCATGGGGTTTGATAAGGAGAAAAGTCAGGATGGAGAAGCGAAGAAAGAGGAAGGAAAGGTGTTTTTAAGGTGCTTTGAAGGTACCTTCCCACTCCTCGCATTGTTAAGTGCCTGGTCAGAGCTCCAATTCAGCTGTGCTGATTTACACACTGGCCAAACATCCTTCAGCAGCACTGGCTGGGGAGGCTTTGGATGGGGCTTTTTTTCTCCATCAGTCTCCCACCACCCCTGTTCTTGGCTGTACCACCCCATGGACACGGTCCTGAGTCCCTCTGGTACAGAGAGGGCTTCTGATCCTGGTCATCCTCCTCGTGTGAGCCATAGAATCAACCGTTATCATAAAATTTGCCCTTCTGCCCATTCATATGGTGGGGTTTTACCTCCCGTGGGACTTTAAATCGAAATGTTCCTGGTCGCTCCTGCAGTCAGGTACCAGGGGTGTTGCAGGGCTCCAGCCTGCTGGGCATTCCATCCGTTACCTGGGCACATGTGTGTGTAGGAACGTCTGTGGCACTGTCAGTGCATCAGGGGGATTAACACAGACAGGCAATGCGCTGATTGCACAGTCTTAATTGCAGCTCGGTGAGAGTCATGGACATCCCCAACGGTCTCAAGATCCCAAATTCCTCCCCAAAGCCCCAAGAGGCTCTAGAGCAACCCGAGACCCAGAGCCACGTCGACAGCCCAGTCGGGGCTGTGCGGGGCAGGACTCCCTTGCCTGAGCCGTGTGGCCCCCACGGCACATCCCTGCCCCACCAGCCAGCCCAGCGCCCAGCCCGCGCCAGCTCTGCCCGGAGCGTGGGAACGGAGCCATGTGATCCGCTCCCTAAAAACGGCCGTGACCCAGGAACAACCCGTGGCTGTGTCCAAGCTGCACCCTGGCCCTCCCTGGCCGGCGCCAGGGCGCTCTGGGAATGCCCGTGGCCGGTGCCCTGTGCCCGGCGGTGCGGAGCGCGCGGGCACGCGTGTGCGCCCAGCGCCACAAAGCCGGCCTTGTGACCCCCATGGAGAGAGGCCTCCTGAGAGGCCTCCTGACCCCGGAGCAGGGCCTGGCCACGGGATCGCTCCCACCACGGCTGCCCTGCTGTCCCCAGCACCGCAGGGAAGGGACGCGGGTGCCTCTGCGGCGATGCAGGGCGCCGGTGCCGAGGGTGAGCCGGAGCCGGGAGCGACGCAGCCGGTGCAACAGAACCGGCATCCCGGTGCACCCACCATCCAGTGCCTGCAGGAATGGCTGGGGAGCTGCTGGCAGAGGGACTCGGCAGTGGGTCTGGGGAATTGGCCACGGGAGTAACCACAGCCCTGGGACAAGGGGGGCAAAACATATAAATGAAAAAAAAACTGGTTTAGGGGGGAACAAAGCATTCAAGGTGACATTGTGATGCCTCTGGGCACAGACCCAGCACCTGCCTGGACACCTCCGGAACCTGGAGGGGCTTTGGGACCAGAGCAAGGGATGAGTTGGCCATGCTCCTCCCTGCTCCTGTGGGTGATGCCAGCAGACCTGCGGGACCATGAGCAGCTCCTTGGAGCAGGTGGCAACACCCATCCAAGCGCCCTGCAGGGCTCTGGAAGGTGCTGGGGCGTGTGATGGGGTGAGGGCCACGCAGCCCCTGGAAGTAAGAGCCGAGCAGGGACATTTCACCCAGGAGCACTCCAAGGGAGAACCCCCACAGGCTGTGGTTGCACCACCGCCGGGTCACGCCGCAGTCACATGCTGGTTGAATGTGGTCACACCAGTGGCCTTTGCCTGAACCCAGAACCACAGGCAGGAGTGGGGAGGGCTGGCAGTGACCTGGGGTATGACCCCCAGTGTCCTCTGCCCCATCTGCCACCAGCGTTAGGGGGTCTTGTTGCATTTCCAAGTGGGATGAGCGTAACAGCAGTGGGGCCAGCAGGTCCCCATGGGGCCAAAGCCACTTCACTTCCAGCCCTACAGAGGGAGAGAAAGTCTAAAAATGCCCCAAACCTCAATTCATCTACGGAGCATGAGGAAATTTGCTTCCCTTTTTGGGTTAAACACAGCTGGCCACTCTGAAATACCCCAAGGATCATTCAGCGATCGCTCGCCCCTTTCAACCGCTGCTCTTGCAAACGGGGAGGCAAAACCAAACAACAATTTATGGCAAAGAAAGTGAATTTTTGTGTCTGGTCTGTGGTCTCGGAGCGTGCGTTCTCCAGGAGTTTCCTGCAGGAGCCAAGGAAGGTGAGACATCACCGGGGTGCTGCTCCAAGGGGCACCTGCCAGGCAGGAGGGGTAGGGCTGGGGGCAGGCGAGGCACCTGTTGGGGCACCGACGGTTTCAGGAGGTCCCAATTTCCCCCCATAAAGGAGCTGCTGCTGCTGCTGTTGGGAGCACTCATTGGCTTTGCAACGCTGGGCAGCAGCAGCGCAGGGGAGCACGTGTAGGCTGCAGCTCGTTATGAGGGAGCTTTTGAAGTGGTTAGAAACATGAGTGTTATCCCCACAGCCTGTGGGCAGAGGTGGATTTGGAGACATTTCCCACCTTGAAGAAATAAAATAAATTTTAAAAAAACCCACACACACACAAAGAAAAGAAAGAGCAAATCAAGATGTGGAGATGTGGAGACATCACCACCCACAGGGGAGCTCAGCAGAGCAGGTGGGTCCTGAGCATCCATCCATGGGGGACAGAAACCCTCCCTCACACCCTGCACTGCTTGGAGAGAGGAGCATTCATGTCAAACATAAAAATAATTAGTCTGGATTTCAGAGGCAAGGTGGAAATTGCAACTCCTGAACACAAGCATCTCTTCCCAGTGTCCTTCATGATCCTGCTTTAAAGATCTGGTCTCTTTGGTTCATTGATCTTTTCAATTTTAAAATCTATCACCAAACCAAAAGGCAAAGTTAGGCTGGGAAAATTTTGGATATATGGCCACAAGACAGTAGAAAACATTGGTATATTCACATAGTCCTGGAATTGTGGAAGAGAGACCTTGAGGAGTCACCCAGCCCCTTCTTACAGTGTACGAGCATGCACACACATACATACATTCATATTTCCACAGATTTTGTAACTGATAAAGTTGAATTATTCATAGAATTTACAGTACATTTAACTTTTCACAATGAAGGTGCCTCCATCAAGAAGATTCACATCATTTTTCATTAAAAACTTTGGATCATTTTTTTAAAAAAGCCCAAGTTGCAGCTTGGCTGAGATTTGGGGGTTTTTTTCCACAAAAACCTCATTTTTTCCCACCCATTTCTTTCAGTTTTAAATAGAAAGTTTCACCTTCATTTTTAAACTGAAAACTGAAATTATTTTTGTCTTCAAGAAACCCAACATGCCAATCCAAAAGGATTTGGCATTGTCTTAGTTTAACTTGTCTCAGTGTTTCTCTTCTAAGACCAGTAAAGCCAGTACAGGACACAGCCATGCTGGGAGAGCTTCTTGGGCTACACCTCAATCGTCATTTTGGTTCTGACTCGCTCGTCATAGTTTTGGCTCATCAAAGGAGCTGTTAACCAGATATTGGTGTTGTTTTTGTCTTCCAAAACAGTGCTCAACCTCAAGATGTCCAGGGGTGAAAGCACAGCCATGGCAGGTGCAAAGAGCCACGAGCCAGGAAAGCCCTTCAGGGTCCTGATCAAGAGTGAAGTGGTCTCTGCTTTAAGGGAAAAATCTCTATTTCTTGACGTTTTCCCTTGTCCTGCAGTGAACCAGTGGTGCAGCAAACTAGGGTGGGGTGGTGGGTTGGGATTCCAGAAACTGGGACCTGCCACCCAGCCCAGCCACGACCTTGGGCATCTGCTCCCAGAAACAAGATCCCCTTCCAATCTGCCCTCAGAAACATCCCTGAGACCCACGGGGGATGGGGAATGGGACGGGGTCAAAGCCCTGAATCCCAGGTGGGTTTGACCATGCCCTGCTCTGAAATGCCACCAGGAGCCCCCCACACAGCAACTGGCTCTGCCAGGTGTAGGAAGGGACCCTGATCCCTCCTGGGTGGAGGGAAGAGCTACTGCAATGCCAATAATACACCTAATTTATTACCAGCTGGTCACTGATTCTTTCCAGCCATCCATATTGCAAGTTTTATGTTTTCTTTCAGAGACAAAAATCTTTACTAAGATTACTACCAAGCTACTTCTTTCCTCCAGAGGGTAGAGATCCAAACTAGAAGAACTAATGGAGTAAAGATCAGGGATGAATTTTAAAGGACTCAATGCGTGGTGTTCTGTTCCCTTTCACACAACGCCCCTTTTGCTGAACTAAATAACATTGCCTCCATTCCCTCCTTTCCCCCCTTTTTTTGGCCTGTTTTTCCCCCTTCACAGGCAGCTGTTTCTCTTGATCACATCTGCAGCAAATCTGCACTTGATCTCCCGCTGACAGTGCTGAAGAGGGTGGAAAATGGAAGGGCTGCTCCCGGGATGTGACAGGGAGGGAGGAGAGGTCTGCAAGCGGAGCAGGAACTGCAGTGGGTGAAGCCACTGGTGGGTGCTGGGCCATTGGGAATTTGGTCAGCTCGTGCCAGCCCAAGGGATCTGCCTGGAGCCTGGAGCATCCCTGCCAGGGAGGAGCCAGGACACGGAATATCAGGGGCAGAGACAAATTCTGCAAAATTTGACCCTCTGCAAATGTACGTGAGTTACTTCATGGTCCAAACTGTGATTATTATCACTCTTGTGAGCATCTCACTGTAGCCAGTGCCAGGAAGTTTCAGCACTTAAACTGCATGTGGCACCTGGGGATGTGGTTTAGGGATGGCCTTGTAGCGCTGGTTAATGGTTGGACTTGATCTCAGAGGGCTTTTCCAATCTTAACAATTCCCTGATTCTGCCCCAAAATGTGAGCAGAGGAGACAACACCCCAGCCCTTCCCTGTGTCGTCCTGACCCCACCACGGGGAGGGCTGATGGTCCCCAGGATGGTCTGAAGGTCCCTCTGAAGGGCTCTCTGATGGCACCAGGGTCACATTCAAACTACTTTTCCTGCCCAAAGTGCTTTGCAAGAGGGAACAGCGATGGGGGGAGACTCGTGTTGGGGGGAGCACGTCCTCGCACCCCCAGCTCCATTTCCCCACCACCGGCCGAGTTCACAGAAACCCTCCTGGGCCGGTGCCCCTCCGCCCCCCCAGCCCTTTGGCTTCTCAGAAGGGCCCGTTTCCCCCTGTCCCCGCTGACTCGCTTACTGGAAGGGTGCAGAGAGGCCCCTGGCACGCTCCTTCCTTTCTCACCACTTTTTTCTTTCTTGCTTTTTTTTTTTTTTCCTTTCTTTTTTTTTTTTTTTTTAATAACTTTTTGAGCAGAAGTTCAGCAACGTCAGGAGTGAGCCCAGGGCGGAAGCAGCACCGCGGGGCGCTTGTCACGAAGGCAGTGGCAGGTGACACCAGGCAGGATTTGGCTGTGAGGAGACAGGGCTTGGCCGCCAGCCTTGGCAGGAAACCTCTGGGCATCACCCACGGGCCCCTCAGGGCACCCCGGAGGGTTTTGGGGTGAAGCGGCGGTGGGAAAGATTCCTCCCTGGGGTGTTTTTTGGCGGGGTGGCGGGAAAGGGGAAGGCGTGCGGGAGGGGAAGGGGATGGGGGAAGCGACGCTCGAGCAGCGGCGCGGTCCAGCCACGGCGCGCGGCGCTATTTAAAGAGCAGACCGTGGGAAACTTCTTCAGACTGTGCGGTTTCTCTAAACGGAGGGACTCATGTCTTTGCTGGTGAGTCACAGTCAGAGAAAGAGAGAAGAGGGGGAAACAGAGAAACCAAAAAAAAAAAAAAAAAAAGAAAAAAAAAGAAAAAAATTAAAAAGGCCAACCCCAGCCCCCAGCAGTGCAATTAGTGCCGCTGCCTCCCCGGACCCACAGCGCAATCATCTCCCGCGCTGCAGATCAAGGTCAGATCTTCTAAGAGGATAAAGCTCCAGAGAAGTTTGGTCTGGTTTTCTTTTTCCTCCCCTTCAAACAGAAAAACTGTCCTGTCTCAAAAAAAAACCAAAGAAAGAAACTCCAACCCTCTTATCTGCAATTGTATCGCATGGGAGGAGCAGGAGGGATGCTCAGGGCACCTCTGACCCCACGGGGACCCTCCGGGGGCCGAGGGGCCGGGTGACCTCCCTGAGCCTGGGGGGCCCCGGGGGTCCCTGGGGAAGGTCAGCTCTGCCCCAGAGCCCACGAGGAGCTGAGCAGGGCCAGAACAGGGGGATGAACATCACGGATTTCTGACAGCCTTTTTCCATCAGGAGCAAAACACTTCCCTGGCAATAAGGGAACGTGAACCCCAACCCTCCGTGCTTCCCAGTTCATCCTGGCCCAGCAGCACCTTTACAAGCCTTACAAGCCCAAGCTCTCAGCTGGAGCGACTCAGGCTAACAGAGAGGCATTTTTCTGGGTGAAAATACACATTTCTGGTATTCTCAAAGCCATCCTGTGTGAGATGTGAGATCCTTCAAGCTCTGGAGCTCAGGAGCAGGGTCAGGCAGGCAGCTTTGACCAGCGAGGAGCCACAGCAGGAGCTGGGAGGTGGCTTTTCCTGGGGACAGCATCAGCACAAAGACACCGACGGGGTCCTGGGGGTTCCAGCAGGTGCTGCTGATGCACATGGAGGGCACAGGAGCTGCAGAGGGGGCTCACACCTCTCCACAGGCATTGCCAAGTCTCCTACTGAAATGAAACTGCTCCGAGATTGAAGTGTTGGATTCTTTTTGACTTGCTTTGAATCAGTTTGGCTTGGCCTCTGCAAGTGAATCAACCTGGGACGGGGGCAGAATAACCCAAAAATAAATCACAAGGCCACTTCTCATTCCTGTTTGGGAGGAACCAGGACAGGTGAGGGCATGTGTGGTGTTGTGCTGCTGATGGGTGACAGGTGACCAGCACTGGGTGACCCCAGCCCTGAGTCACGGCCTGGGCAGCAAAAGGTGCTGGCTTTTCCCAGCTCCTCTGGGGGCAGGAATCCACCCAACACACAGTTTCTCCCAGTTCCTGAGTGATTTTGAGAACTGCGAGAGAAAACATCAAGGATCCAAACCTAAAAAGCAGATCAGAAAGGGAGAAAAAAATTACAGCCAGGTTTGGATTCAGCTTGGGAGGAAACGCTTCGTTTCAGGCACCAATTTTTCTAAGGTTTCAGTGTAGAAAGTAACAACTTTTAGCGTTGAAATTACTTCCCCCCAGCTGTCCTGCCAGGAAAAAGGGAAACCCAAACCCTCACCAGGAGCCCATGGGCTGGACCTGCAGTTTCCCCTGGCTGTGGGCAGCAGAGCCGCCCTGGGCTGCCACGGGGTGCTCGGGGGGACACTGGGGACAGCGGCAGGGCGGGCGGTGGGTGCCGTGTGAGGACGGGGACGGCGGTTCTGGCTCTGCAGTGCTTGGAAGGATTTGAAACCTGGTGGCCACAGGCCCCGGTGAACTTCGCAGGAACCCTGCGGTGACACAGCCCGGGCTCAGAGTCACCTTATCTGTGGCCCAGATAAGTGATGTGAAACCAGCCCCGCTCGGGGGCTGCCCAGGGCCGGCTCAGCCCCAGCTGCTCCCCCCCAGCCCCAGGCACAGCCCCGGCAGCAGCCAAGGGCTGCAGGACACCCCAGCCCTGCTTTGGGCTGAGCCACCAGTGCCAGGGACCCAGCCCGGCGTGGACATGGCTGTGCCCCATTTCTGCCCCCAAACCACCGGGGGTGTGCTCGGGGACCACAGAGAGGGGCTGAAGGCGATGGGGCAGCGCTCCCAGAGCGGGGCCAGGCTGTACTCAGGACCCCAGGGCTCAGCACCCCCCGAGCCCAAGAGCCCCCCATTCTGTCTCAAAAACCCCTGGGACCAGGAGGAAGCACAGGAGAGCGTTTTTCTCCCCGACCTTGACCAGACAGAGCTGCTGCATGAAATCCAGAAATCATGAAATCGCTGCTTTTCTCAGCGATGCTGCAGACACACCACCACATGCAGCAGCTTCCGGAGCCGGGGGGGCTGTGGCCCCGAGGAGAAGTCTGAGCTATGGGGGGAAGTCTCTGGTGACCCCGGGATGGTTTGCAGCCCCCGGCACCCTTGGGCAGGCTGGGAGGAGGGAAGGACATGTGGCTTCCAGTGACCCTCCCACCTGCAGCTCTCTGGAGCTTGAAGAAAAACCAGTGTTGCAAACCCCAGTGGGGATTTTTCTTTCTAGTGAGGATTTGTGCTGAATTACTGTCTTTTAGTGCTTCCCTTCTCTCTTCTCCTGCACATGGTGGGGGGCAGTGGTTGCAGGAAGGGGGATGCCAGCCCACAGCTTTGCCCTCGCTTCCCACGTGGACATGGACCAGCATGGAACTTGGGGTGGCCTTTCCCAGCTATGGCAGAGCCCCAAGACTGCAGGTCCAGGGTGTTGGACTGGCCTAGAGGAAATGAGGGAGGAACAAACCCCAAATCAATGCTGGTTTTGCAGGAAAAAGCAAAAAGAAAACCAAACAAACAAAAAAACCCAAACCAGCCAGAAAAAAGTGCCAAAAAAAGCACAGAATGATGGGTTTTGATGGTTTCCAAAACCAGGAGGCTCAAAGCCTGGCCCCTCTGCTCCTCCCATGGTACCCACAAGCACCCCAGTGCTGCATCCCGTCCCTGGGGATCAGGGGCCATCAGGACAGGGCGCTTGGGGCTGTCACTGCTGCCACCCCCTCAGCCCTCCCCCAGCCACAGCACGACAGCAAGGACAAAACTGCAGCTTCCTTAGCCCAAAGCACCACAGATCCCAGGCAGTTTCTATCTCCTCTACTGGGAGTGATCCCTGGTCCCCATCTCCTCTCCTGGAATTGATTCCCAGTCCTCATGTCCTCTCTCAGGATGGATCCCTGGTTGGGGGATGTGGAGGTTTCTCTCCCCCAGCCCAGCCTGAGCAGCGGCCGCAGCAGCACCAGCACCAGGGGAAGCCTTCACCAGGAATCTCATAAACACTTGCAACCACGGCCAGTGCATTTCCTTGATTACCAGCCCCAAACTTTTCATTAGAAATTACTTATTAAACAGGGCTCAAACCTCTCTCCCAGCTGGAGGTGGGTAACAAGGGTTTTATTAAGTTGTTGGGAGTGAGCTAATGCTGCATCCGCTGCATCCGCAGGGCTCGGTACTTCATTAGCCATGGATTGTTGTGCCATTTATAATTAAACGTTCAGTGCTTTAAAACAGAGCACAGCAAACAACGTCGGCAGTCCCTGATCAGCAGAAGGGCTCGGGGAAGGCTCCTGCAAACAGTGTGTGCCACACTGCTGGAAAAGCCTGCCCGTGGGTTGGGCTACTGGGGAATTGACCAATTCTGGTTTTCCAGCTTTTTCTTCCTCAGTGGCCTGGGGGTTCTCTAGTCAGGGAAGATACAACACCCACAGGCTTCTCTAAAGACCGTGGACACGAATGCAGCAGCAAAATCCCCTCTGGGTGAGGCCGCACAGAGCCAAAGGCCAGCCCTCCTTGTGCTCCAGGCCTGGGATCTGCATGGAGAAACCCAGAGAGCAGCCCCTCTCTGGCCCACAATGTTCCCACAGCGCAGCCGTTTGATGCAGCAGCTCAGTCCAGAGCAGCCTGGTGCTTTCACTTGATTCTAACCCAAAAGAAATGTCTCATTTCTGATCTAACTGGAAGCACTGGTTTTTTTCAGGGAAAGACCAGCTTTCTCTGCCCTGCCACAAAAAGACAGACTTTATGGATGAGCCGACTGCTCATCCCACTCCAGATTTTGCCAAGCCCCTACACTGTTACTCTGACCCAAAGTACCTCAGTGCTTGTGCTTGCCCCAGGGATGTTATTTAGATACTATTTACAAGCGCCTGGAGTGACAGGACAAGGGGGAATGGCTTCAAACTGACAGAAAGCAGGTTTAGATTGGAAATTAGGAGGAAACCCTTCCCTGTGAGGGTGGGCAGGCCCTGGCACAGGGTGCCCAGAGAAGCTGTGGCTGCTCCATCCTTGGAAGTGTCCAAGGCCAGGCTGGATGGGGGTTGGACCAACCTGGGGTAGTGGAAGGTGTCCCTGCCCATGGCAGAGGGTGGAATGGGATGAGCTTTAAGATCTCTTTCAGCTCAAAACATTCTGGAATTCCATGATTCTATGATATGATTCTAACAGAATAAACTTCAGCTGAGTGAAGTGAGTGCAAACTGATGTTCAACTTTTTATGTGGCTCGGAGCCTTTGGTCTGGTCAAGAAGGAGAATATGTGAGAATAAAGGGATTTTTGTGGTACATTTTTGGGCAGGGAAGGGAACCAATGCTTCCCTGATGGAAACAGAGCTGTATCACGTGAGTGCTCATCACGGTGTGGAAATGAACTCAAAACAAACCCAGACTAGTCCCAGTGCACTGGGACTGGGGCAAAACCTCCCAAATCAGCCACTCATTCCAAAGGAGAAACCTCTAAGGAAAAGACTAATTAACAGAAGACTTTCTCCCTGTGCCAGTAATTTAAACCCAAGGTGCAAGGAAAGAGAAACCACACTGACATTATTTCAGCCCCACTAAGTTTGGTCAGTGGGGTTGAGTTTTTCATTAGACTCTCCTGCAATAAGTAATTTTCCTTAATGCCTCGAATCACTCTTGATACCACTGTGGTGTGCCTGTGGCCAGCATGAAGTATGAAGAGGTCACAGCTGATGTGTCTTCCTTGGGATGGGGTTTCATTAAATGGGAGTGACCACAGAATTTAACGGAGGAGCCCGGCAACACTACCCACTAATTGCTTTAGTGTGCTGCTGGTACCACCACAATTTCCCCTTCTTGGTCTTGGGATTTGTCGACTTACTCCAGGGCCCTTCATCAGGATTGTTGGGAGATGAGGCCTGGTTATATAAATATGGCTTTTCCTTTTTCTTCAGCATTGAGAAGGAGACAGCCCTGCTCTGGAAACAACTTGGTGCCAGGGAACCTCTGTGCCTGGAGGACCTCCAGCTCCATCACCAGTGCAGAGAAGTGACCAGTTGGTGACACCACTCAGTAGCACAACCCATGCCAAGTGTCACTGAGCCCATTTCACATATGGGGAAACTGAGGTGCCTGCACAGGGAACTGCCCAAGGTCAGCCCCAACCCGATGTGCATCTGGGAAAACACAAAAGCCATGAAAACACCCCAAAAAGTGGGGCACCTCCTGAGTGGCTGCTCACAGCACTTGCAGAAAAGCCTTTAAGGTGAGCAGAGCTGAATGTCCCATGACATCCCTGCAGAGGAGAAGATGAACCAGGCAAAGCCTGAAAGGGACTCTGGAATCAGAGCCCAAACCCAAATCCCTGCCTTGTGTCCTCAGCCCCATGAAAGGCTGCTGGGAGTCATCTCTATCGAGCCGTGTTATGGCTTGTTTTGCTTTAACTAAGTCAAATCCATCTTCTCTATTGTGCTGTTTCTCTTCCTAAATCTTGCATTACATCAAAAGTCTTTTAAAGCGTCTGCACCGGAGGACTCGGTGCGGTTTCCAGGGCATTTTCTGTTTAACTTGCATAAAAGCGCACCGAAGAGTTACAAGTGCATTAGCAGTCCTGTTCCCAAATTGCTGTTATAACCTTTGCCCCCAGCCAATCAATCTTGCTGACACCCATTAAAATGAGCTCATGGTGCCGTTTTTATGGCCGGATTAAGTGGGATATCTGTAGCTCAGGCGGTTCGGTGAGGGCGTCACACTGCTAATGATTTCTTTATTGATCTTTAATGATTTCCTACATTAGTACAAGCAACATTAGCCTCAACAACATGCTGCAGGACAGACCGACTAAATAATTCACTGCAGCAAACTGTGATCACATAACTGCACATTCCCCCTTTGTGTTAAGAAACAGGGATGGAAAGTGCATATTTATATTCCCCAGTAAAGGACAGAAAGCTGGTCCTCCCCTCTGATTTCTCCCAGCTGTCCCCCTCAACACAGACCCACTGTGAGAAGGAACTTTCCCATCAGGGGCTGGTGATCTCCCCCAAATCACTCACCAAGGCTTTGCTCCACTTCTGCCTGAGGAAGTGCAGGGGCTGGAGGTCCAGGGGAGCCAGGAAGAGTCAGCTCAGGTGGATTTGGACATCAGGATGCTGCCCAGGGACTGTTGGCTCAGAGGGGACATCACTCATGGAGGACATAAAGAGCTGCCACTTCCCCAGATGTGCCCTTGCCCACAGGACACCCCACGGCGGGTGTTTAACCTGAACTATTAAGATCCCAAATCCCAGGGCTGGGTGTGCATTCCATGTAGGTACCCGGCACTTTGGGGGAATATCCCACCCTGGGAGGACTTGCCAGAGCCCACGGAGAGAGATGTGTCCCAGCCTGTTCCACTTTTCCTCCAAGCATGGCTGGAACAAGGAGTGAGATGAGAAGTGCAAAGGTCCTCAGTGAACTGAAAGGCAGTTTTAAAGGCTCTGTGGTGAGTCTGACATTCATTGCTGCCTGGAGGATGGAGGGAGGGATGGAAGGATAAACAGAGAGAGGAATGGATGTTTCCTGTGCCACTAGGATGGGATGGGCTAAAAAAACCTCTCACCAAGACCAGCTGTAGAGGAACATCCAGGGCCACAGCCAGCCTGGGCATCCCTGCAGGCAGAGCCAGAGCAGTGCCAGGGCCACGGCAGAGCCCTGGCACCAGGGATGAGCTGCTGCAGGGCCAGGATCTGTGCAGCACCAGCCACGCTCCTCTCCATCCACTTCCCAGCCACCAAACCCCAGGGAAACCCTTTAAAAGCTGATTTTGCAGCATCATGTCAATATTTCCTCAGTTCCCCCGGCCCGGGAGCTCCTGTGGCAGCACAGTGAGGATGGAGGCCAGGATGGGGTGGCTGCTCCCTGCCAGCCACCGGCCACGAAACCAGCCTGGCACGGCTCGGGCTGCATCGGAGGTCTCAGGTGCCACAAGAAAGCCACTGTGACCAGCAGCCTTCCTGCTGGGAGGCAACGGGGAAGCGCTGGCCCCGCTGGTTAATTGGGGAGAGCACTCAGTGGCGCGGGTCAAATTCTCCACGGGAGCTGGCACAGAGCCAGGCAAGGCTGGGCATGCCACAGTCTTCATTAGTGTAACTGGTTGCAAACCACAGCTCTTGACCTGCAAATAGAAATGATTTCTTCATTAATGGAGATGTCAACAGTGGGGAACCTGTGGTTTCTAATGACACAGCCATTTTCATCAAGTGTACAAACAAACTATCAAGAAAACAGAAAAACAGAGCCCTCTCCCTCTCTGCCTTGACTCAACACAAGGCTTTTTCCCTTGAAATGCAAATTCTGAGGTCCCACAGCAAAGGAGCTCACTCCTACAGAGAAGCTCAACTGGGCATCCCCATGACTTACCCAAGCTGGCTACAAAACACCTCCCTGATGTAACCACCAGTGATGGGAAAGGCTCCAGCATGCCACCTGCAGACATCATGGGCTGGCAGTCCTGTAGAACAAGGCTAGAAGGGCACAAGAACACAAGATAGTCAGTAAGAACTGCTTTGGGGACCTTAGCTGCAACTAATGTGGCACCTTAATAAGGCCCCTCTCCCTACCAGCCCAGATTGCTGCTGAGGGGAATCACCTGTGTGTGCCACAGGGACCTGGGGCTTTCATGTGGCTTTTTAAAGTGTCCTAAAAACTCAGAGTTGACACCAGATCCTGGGGTGATGGAGGAGCCACTGCAGTGGGTGTCCTCCTAGACTAGCACCAGGCCTATAGGAGTTGATGGCTTCACTGGGTGAGCTCAGTGCCTACAAAAAAAAAGTCCTAGAAAAGACTTTTGCCAAACCCTCGTACAGATGAGCTGCCTAAACAAATGAGGCTGCTCAGATGAGTCCAAATTAGAAGCCAAAAGAAGACAAACCATGGTTCTAAACAAATAAACAAACTAAAGCAAGAGCTTGTTTGCATCCCTCAGCCCTCAAACCGACCACAAAGGATATTCTGGGCTGACACGCAGAGGCAGCGTCTAACACCTGGACTGAACCCTGCTGTCAGGGTGCCCCGCACCTCAAACACCCCGAACCCTTCCCAAACCTCTTGCCCAGGGCCATTTCCACCCTGCTGCTGTGGCACTGAGGACGTGCTCATTGCTTTAATTACTATTTGCTGGGGCAAAGCAGCGCCAGCAGTGCCGGGTTTGCACCGTGCCAGGCTGAGCTGCTGCAGCCCGGGCAGGGGCTTCGCTGCGGCAGAGCATCCCCTGGGCTTCTCAGCAGTGGCTCAGACTGAGAGGAAGGTTCTGGCCATGTGGTCATGGGCTAAGGGTGGAAAAAGGAGGGGAAAGCCTCAGCTGTGCTAAGAAGAACAGCCTCTGCTTAGTTAATTTCTTTATTTTCTTTTTCTGTGTGTTTTTTTTTCCCTTTAAGGCCACCCCGGGTGGCTCAGTGTGCAGGGCAGCAATGCTGCAGCCTCAGGAAGAGGTGGCTTTTCTGTGGAGCAGAAAAAGAGGAAAGAGTGAGAAAACCAACAAATCAACTCCAGTCACACAGAATACCTGGCATGGGACAGGCTCAGACCAAATCCAGCACTGCCAGCAGGAAAACAGCCCTCAGCCCCAAGGAGATCCACATGGAGAGCTTGGAGCAGAGACATGGTCCAGGCTTCATGAGGTGCAGCTCCAGCCCACCCCATGCAGACACTGCAGACACCTCTTGTCCCTCCAGGAATCTTTTCCTGGTGGTGAAACCCCTGTGGATCAGAGACAGTGGCCCTTCAAGGCAGTCGAGGAGAACAGCCCAGGCACCAGAAGGCCACATGCCATGGCACACCATGCTAGGGACCAGGGCACCAGGTGCCACCCCATCCCTGAGCTCAGGTCTCCTGCAAATCCACCCTGAGCCCTCCAGGAGCTTTGGGTCCCACCCGGGCACACCCTCAGCACATCTGGCTGGACCCTGTGCTGGCAAAAGCCCTGGCAGCGCTCACCACATCTGCAGGAGCAGGAGATGGGGGCCCATGCCATGGGGATCCCATCCCATGTTGATCCCATCCCATGTTGGTCCCCTCCCATGCCGGTCCCATCCCATGCCGGTCCCCTGCCATGGGATCCCTGCGCTGGGCTCTCTGCCCGCTGCCCGCGGCTCTCTCTGCTCCGGGCGGAGCGCGGGGCTCTGTCTCCCTCTAGCGCCCGTCCCTGCGGAGCCGCCACGGACCGCGCGGGGCACCCCCGCCCGCGCCCGGAGCGCCGGGGTCCGCCTGTGCCCACCCCGTGGGCGCTGCCCCGTCCTGCCCCCGGCACCCTCTGGCACCTTCTGGCACCCCCGGCACCTCCCGGCACCCTCTGGAGCCCTCTGGCACCCCCCGGCATCCCCCGGCACCTTCTGGCACCCCCCGGCA
>VWZG01011332.1:308717-350365 GCA_013396735.1 Grallaria varia
CCTGGCACCCCCCCCCACCACCTCCCAGCCCCGGGCAGTACCCGCAGCACCAGAGCGGCACCGCTGCGCTGCCCTTCGGCGTGTCCCGCCGCTCCTGGCACCGGGAAACGCGGCCGGGCAGAGCCTGCCACCCTCACAGGGCACAGCTGGCACTCCAAAAAACCACCCACCTGAAGCAGCACCCGCAATGTGCCACCTGCAGTGATGCAACCAGGAGTTTTATCACGGCCCCACACACCTTCTGTATCGACTTTCCTAGTTTGTCCTGTTAAACAAATACCCTGGCAGGGGCACGGGGTGACTGATTATCCTTGCATGGAAATAGCTAGTCCACTGATATATCTATTATTCATTTATTTTTCTATTATTCATTTATTCACTGGGAATTTAGAGGCAATCAAAAAGGCACTCTTGGTCATTTTGCTATAAAAGCATTTTTGATCCTGCTCTTTGCCAATGCAAACTTGTCTCTCTCTCTTAAAATACATTAATGACCCATTACAGGGCTGGGCTCTGCTGCCCTGCTCACAGATAGGAGCGTCTTCGGAGATTTTGAGATTGATATAAATAAGCGGGGGCTTGTTAATGTGCTCATTAAGCAAGGGGTGGGCTGGGATGAGGAACACAATACTTTCCACTTTGAGCTCCCTGGGGCCACTGTGATAATAGATGTTAATGCCTAAAAATAAGTGATATCCCCTGCTCTGCTGCCCCATGCTAGCAGAATCCAAACAGTGCCAGGGAAAGACACTGACTTCCCCAGGGCCAGGAGAAGTCACCAGGACCACAGGGCTGGGCCAAAGGGTGACCTCAGCCCTGGGAAACCCCAGGACAGGGAGTCGGTGCCCACCTGGCACTGGCCCAGACTTTGGCACCACACTGGCCCAGGATGGGCTGCAGCCTCTGCGCTGCCCAAACCCTGCGTCCCCTTGGCAGGAGCAGGGGAAGCACCGGTGCAGGGCTGGGGTCCCAGCGGCCCTCACAGCTGGGTAACAGCCCCATGCTTCTGTTTTCCTGTTCCCAGCTGTGGTCACCCCACGGGTGGCCTTTCCCCACTGCCCCTTCGCTCGTGGCTCTAGATGACACCAGTCCCCAGCTCCATAGGTGTCACACCCAGTGGCCTCCCCACTCCCAACAGCTGCTCTTACACGGGTGCAGGGTGAGCACAGCTGACCCTCCCTTGTCCGTGGGAACCAGCCCCAAACATCACCCAGGGCTGCTCAGCAGAGCAAGGGCAGAACGGGGCCACTGTGAGGCCAAAACTTGCCCTTGGCCACCAACACAACTTCCCTCAGCCAGCCGAGCTCAGTGTGCAGGGTCACCATCGCCCACTGCTCAGCTCTCTGGGGGTTGTGCTTTCAGACAAAGCCAGAACAGGTGGGTCACCAACATCCTACTTCTTCTTCGGTGTCTCGGCTCTGCTCCCACTTCCATAAGCAGAACCCTCTCTGCCCACGGGGACGGGCTCGGTGAGCACCTCAACCCACCGTGTTCCAGGAGAACAGGTCACCTCTGAGCACCCCCAGTGTCTGGGGGCAGTGCCCAAACAGGAAGGGAATGGGATGGAATGGGATGGAAATGAGGGCTCGACCCAAACCGAGACATCAGCTGGAGATTTTCCACCTTCCAAAGGGTGCTGGATCAGGTGTTCCCAGGTGATTGCATCCTGTGGTACCACAGCAGTGGTGGAGCCAAGAACAGCTGCGGGCACCGTGTCAGGTGCCAGCCCAGGGTGCACACTCTGCCCTGAGCCCACGGGCTTTGGGGATGAGAGGGAGCAATAAAATCCCAACGAGAGAAGAGTGTCTGGGTGAGAGCCGGGAAGTGACTCCCTTTCCTCCCAGCTGATAAATGGCTCTGCAAAGGTCAAGTCCTTCACAGCACAAAGGGCCCAGCAGGGATCAGGGATGGTCTTGGAGCAGGTGCTTGATCTTAAAGGCTTTCTGGGGACACCAAGCTCTCCCCAGAGGCTGCATTCCAACCCCAGCCCTGGCTGCCCACTGAGCCAGGCCATGGCACAGGCACTGGCACTGCAGAACATCGCCATGGATTACCCATGGCACAGCCAGTGGCACGAATTCCCCAGTGGCACTTTGATGGCAGCTCACAACAACTGCAATTCTCCCCAAAAAACCTCTTTCTTTGCTTTATCCTCCAAATATCCATTTATTGCCCACCACGGAGGCCACTGAAGGGGATGAAGGCTGACACAGTGAACCCCCACAATGGGCAGAAAGCCTCTGGGCCAGGCAGAAAATGTTAATTATTACATTAGAGGAACACATTTTAAACAACACCAAAAAAATAAACCCCAAAGAACCCTTAACTAAAAATGAAAACAATCTCAACCCCCCCCACCAAAATGGCAACAGCATTATGGAAAAAATAAAGTTATTATTGGCTGTGAACATTCAGACTCCTGAGCCAGGTCTTTCACAGGTAATTTCTGCTGTAATTAACATCTCTGGGGCTAATGGATCTGAGTTTCAGGGGATAAATAGCTGCATTGTTAGCAGCCCTCGCTCCTGGCTGCATCCGTCCGGGCTGGGGCTGGACCAACCGCGAAATCTCCACTTTCATCTGCCATTAGCGTCAGCCCAGCTGTTCTGCCCAGGAAATTAAAACTACTCACTGCAGTAAAGTTTCAGCGTCCACAGGTTTATTTGACATCCCGTGACTTATGGGCTGGACTGGATTCCCCTGTTCTGATCTCTTGGATTTATGAGCCTGGAAAAGGCACCAAGTGACAGCCTGCAGCACCCGGGTGCTGGGCAGGCCCTGAGGTCCCTGGTGCCCTCCGCAGCTCCTGGCTCGGGCAAACACGGTGCCAGAGGCAGCTCCTTGTGCAGCTCAGCAGCTCTGCACTGCCTCTGTCCTCAGGAAACCTCCCCAGCACCAGCCACTGTGCCCAGGGCAATGCCTGGGCTGGGAGGGCTCCTCACATCCATCAGTGCTGCTCTGCAGGGCAGCTGGTGTGAAGCAGAGCATGGTAGGAACGCCTGGGAGAAGGGATGGAGATGCTCAGGAGAAGGGATGGAGATGCTCGGGAGAAGGGATGGAGATGCTTGGGAGAAGGGATGGAGATGCTTGGGAGAAGGGATGGAGATGCTTGGGAGAAGGGATGGAGGTGCCCAGGAGAAGGGATGGAGATGCTCAGGAGAAGGGATGGAGACACCTCGGGAGAAGGGATGGGGACACCTCGGGAGAAGGGATGGGGACACTCGGGAGAAGGGGTAAGTCCTCCAGCACCAGAGGTAGTGACAGCCCATTGCCGCAGAGAGGAAAACTCAATGTGTAGCTCATCCCTGCCTCCACCTGCTCCACACGTTTTATAGCCTCCCACCCAAGCACATCTCCCCGCAAATTTCCATGCTGGCTTGTCCATCATTAGCTTGTACATTTGGGAACAGAGGCAGCAGGTAAGACCCTGCACCTGCCTCCACCATCCAGAGTTTTCACTGCAAAGCAAGGAGGCCAACACCACATACAAAACCCTGGGGAGAACATCACTTAGTACCAAATATTCCCTCACAGAGACAAGGAGCTTCGAGCTGTCAGAGAGGAACACACAGTTTGGGAGAGCCAAAGGGGCTGCTCGGTGTCCCCAGCCGTGCTGGGACAGCGGTGGCAGCGGGAGACTGGAGCTACTGCAGCAGCATCCTGGATTTCAGCAGGCAAAGAAATGCTTAACAGATGGATTTTGCATCCATCCTTGTGGCTCCTAGAATATCTTCATAAGCCACAATGTGCCCTTAATCCCACAACAAAATCAAGTCAAAGAGCAATTAATATTCTGATACCTGTGGCTAGCTGAAGTGATATAGAGCTGAAGATTTCTTTTTCCATTTCACTCCAACTGTGGTTTTGTTTTTTTCCAGCCATTCTCTGGTCAGTGGTTTTAGGGGCACCAAGGTTCACTTTTGTGGGTAACCTCCACTGTTAGCTGTTGATTTAATTAACTTAGGCTCCTCTGCCTTCTTGACCATACCAACCCCAGCCGGGCTGGATTTCAAACACAAGATTAAGCTTGTGATTTTAAGCTTAAGCTTAAAAGAAAAAGCCCTGAGATATTAAAAAATGACAACTCTGAATGACTGAGCTCTGCAATTCCAGGGTAGCAGCATTGGTTGCTTAATCCTAAAACTGATTAGCAGCAAACATGTTATTTGTTTTGTCTAAACTTGAACATAGTGTTAATGAACACTTTCAACAGTAAAAGTCAAGGCATCACCACAGGGATGCTGTGGCAGCTCCCACAGGCAGCATCAAACAGCAGCTCTTGCTGCTTTGCAGAGATCTCTGATTATATCCCCCCAAAACAGGGAAGATCAGAGTTTCTGGGCAGGTCAGGCAGAGGGACAACCCCAGAGCCCAGGGAAGGGACCTGTGTGACAGCCCCACAAGTGCCACCCCATGAGCAGCACCTGCAGGTCCGAGCCCAGGTGGGGTTTGGAGGAGAAGCTTCTGAGCCCTGCAGGTGAGGAGCAATGGCAAACCAACCCAGCAGCACTTCCCACCCCAGGGAGGTCTTGGCACCAGGAGACCCTCGGTGATGCCCAGGGATGCCCTTCATGCCCTGCTGAACCTCCCAACCTGCGCCAGCAGCCAAACCCCCGGACGAGCAATTGGCCCGGGCAGATGCTGCCTTGTTTTTAGCAACCTCGTTGAAATTTAAATTGATTTGTTATTTATCCAACTGACAACAAAGAGAGAAAAAAAACAGTTCTAACTCTGTGCACTGGGGAGATTGGATTCCTGTATCACTGTCAGCTGCATTAACTTACTTCCTGGACCTAAATTCAATTAGGGCAGCATTCCCTAGCATTAATAAATCAATACCAATGCCATTTTGATATATTTTGAATGTCTTTCATTATATATTTCAGGGCAGGGATTAGTGCTGAATTCGAAGTTAATGGGACGTGACAAGGCAAATCAGGTTGGGGAGGTAAAGCCTTCGAGCCGTTGGCTGTAATTGCTTTCTGTTGAAAAAGATTGTGGCGGTGAAACAAAGAGCTGCTGAACTTTTCTTGGGGAATAATCCCAGCCAGGGACTCTGTCTCCTTGAGAGGGGGAAGAGCAGTCAAACACCAGCAGAAAGCCTCTGGTGTCGCAATAAGGTCACAGCACTGAGTCCCTCCTGCAGCAGCTTTTGGGATGGAGGCAAACACATCTCCCTCGGGAGCTGCCTTAAATGAAAGCGTTGTGGCTAAGTGACGGAGGAGAAATTCAGATTAGATATTTGGAGGAAATTCATGACTCAGGGAGTGGGGAAGCCCTGGCACAGCATGCCCGGAGAAGCTGCCCCATCCCTGGCAGTGTCCACAGCCACGGTGGACAGCGCTGGAAGGTCTCCTTGCCCATGGCAGGGGAGTGGAACAACGTGATCTTTAAGGTCCCTTTCAGTTCAAACTATTCTACAATATTAGCATCCTTAAATCAAAATATAAAAGTGAAAAATCCAGTTCCTCAACTGGGATTAACCCCACTGACTCCCACAGACGTGGCTTTGGCTGCTCTGGGCAATGATCTCTTGATGCAAAGGTAAATCACCTTGTCTCCTCCTCGCTGCCTCTCACATTGATCAGGACAGTCCCAGCTGCAGATTAAGTGCCTGGTTATCAGCGACTGCAATCCTGTCCATCAATCACTCACACTGGTCCCTTGCAAAACATTCATGAAGTAATTTCTCAGAGCAACTCTTGCAGGCCATAAACCAGGCACCTTGCAAAATGCAGCGTGCCACTGTTAAAGGTCTTAAAAGCATTTGCCAGTTATGAATGGCCTGAAGGGAGCCATTCCTGCTGCATCTGGGGATGAATAAAGATGGAAAATAATAGTGTATCAATGGTATTGCAACTTTGCTGTATTAATCTTTTAAGAATTAAAGTCGCTCAGCCCTTCAAAATAGAAATGGCATTGGCTACCTCTGGATTTTGGTGCATCAAAAGTGGAAAAGTGTAGTCTGAGGTGACTTCTGACTCTTTCCCACTGAGTTTGTTGCAGTTGTGTCCCTGAAAAGCCACTGCAGCCTGTACAGAGGACAGAGACATGCAGAGAAGGGCCTTGACTCTCCACCAAAAACCTTCCTCCTCCACCAATAACTTTCAAAATTCAAAGTCCCAGAAAACCCCAGTGTTTCCTCTGCCAAACATGCCAGTCCCCAGGTCACATTATCCCATCCATAAACTCAACATATGCTATTAAGAGCAATTAAGAGTCAGCATTGCCCTTTGAAACCAGGTGTTTCCATTTTCAGGGGCACCATAAGTTGCAAGAATAAGGGATTTATGTAGATTTTCCATAGCTGACTTGGAAAAACTAACTAAATGAATAGAAGGAGCCCACTAAAGCATAGCCCTGAGAAGGCAGGTACAGTCGCATCCTTTTGCAATTCATTAGATCCTTCCTCCTCCGGAGGCAGGTGCTGATCAACGGAAGGAGAAGGAGGTATAAAAAAAGGCCTCACTGTTGATCAAAACCACTTAGCCATGAAAAAAACAAGCAGCTCTTTTTGCAACTGGATTCCAAAGCCTTGTAAAAAGGCGCTGAGAGCATAATGACCTTATAAACCTCAGCCCCAAGTGCTTTTGGGGGCAGAGCAGCTCAGACTGAGCCTTCCAAAGAGGTACCTGAAAGAGCTTTGCCCTTACAAGACAAGGATTGCCACTATCCAGGTGATCTCCAGCAGGGATCCAGGTGCAGAGGCAGATCCAGCCCTCCCAACCAGCTCATTTTCACAGAATCCTGGAATGGTTGGGTTGGAAGGGACCTTCAAGCTCATCTCATTCCATGCCCTACCACGGGCAGGGACACCTTCCACTAGACCAGGCTGCTCTAAGCCCCATCCAGCCTGGCCTTGGCCCCTTTTCCAAGTGCCCCTCTCAGGCTGGGCTCCCTGAAGTCCCTTTGTCCAGGGGGCACCTGGCTCAGTGAAAAGCCAAACGGAGACGTTTTGGCCACAGCTGTGGCTTGTCAAATTAAACAGGGCATTTTGTGCCCACTTCTGAGTGACTGTAATGTGGGTTTATAACTCCTGGAGGGTGTGGAAAGTAGGCAGTTGTGGAGTTTTTATTTAACTTGGCCATGGAGACCAAAGAAAACAAATTAGATGTTCAATTAACCCAAGGATCAATGAGGATTTTTCCATGTCGGTCACAGGCAGCAAACCCTCTTGGCTGGGTAATAACTGGTGTGATGGCAATAACTAAACCTGGACTAAACGGACCCAAAATAAGAGCCAGGCATTTCCAGCACTGCATCCCAGGCTCCCCAGTGAGGAAAGCCAAGCAGGTGGTGGGTGACATTTCACCCTTTCCCATCCTGCAAGGACCTCCCATCGGTGCTGATGCATCCATGAATTTTCCTTCTCTGTCCAGTCTCCCTAAAGCCTGCCCTCATGAGTTTGGTTATTCCCACTTTTTAACAGCAACCAAACCCCATCCTGCCCAGGGCAGCAGTGAAATCCCAGCCAGGCAGCCACACCCCAACGCATAAAATGGATTTATTCCCCCTCGCAACTTTCAGCTTTTATTTTTCAGGCTCAAGCAGCACAAGCTGCCTCTCTTTGTGCAGCCTCCACCTGCCTCCCCCACATTCGTGCCAGGTAAGACCCCAAAATCAACCACCATCAGGGCTGGTTTCCCCCGACTTCCTCGTCTGCCCCCAGTGTTTAAAGCCACTCCAGGGAGAAGAAGAAGAATAATCAAGAATGGCTTTGCCCAGATGTGTTGCACAACCTTTGAAAAAGCAGAAGCCTCACTTGCAAAGAAACCTGGCTCAGGCAGCCCTGGTGAGCCCCAAACCTCTGCCCACAATCTTGAGCAATAATTTATCCCAGCCACGATGGGGATCTTCTCTCCCCACGCCACAGTAGGCCAGGCTGAGCCCAGGAAGGCTCAATTTTTGCTTGTGCCTCCAGATACCACAGTTGTTCTGAGGGGATCTCCATCCTGCAACCAGGGTGTGATGCTGCCCGCTCGCTCCTAACCCAGGGAAACAAAGGAGGAGGTGCAAAGCAAGGGTTGGGAAGCTGGAAGAGCCCACATCTGCCAAATAGATGTTTGATTTTCCCTATTTTTAATTAATTAGAGATGTAAAGCCAATGGCAAAGAGAGATGGGGTTGTTGGAACCCCAGAAGGGCACAAAATCCCATGTATGAATATGAAAATCAGACAAGGTGTTTGATCATCCAGCAGGAAGTGGGATAAAAAACCTGAAAATTCAAACATTCCAGAAATAACACAGAGAGATTCTGAATTACCACTGTGTTAATGGAGACTGCACCGCTGGCAAGCCACCGAAATGTGCCGTAATCCCCCACAAATGGATGCAGGCAGAGCTCTGCCAGGGCACCAGCCCCTCCTGAGCAGCGACCCCTCCAGGCTGCCCAGGGCAGCAGCAGTGGGGCTGTGCTGGGAGCACACACACACAGACACAGACACACACATGCGCGCGCACACACACACACACACATACACCCCCAGCCCAGCCCTGCTGCTGGGAGAGCCCGAAAATCAACACGGGGCAGTGCTGCATCGAGAACCAGCAGATCCACCACGGACTACAGCAGGAAAAATCATCCAACCTGCAATGCCACCACAAACCCTCCATTTCTACCCCAAACAAAGCTCTTCTTCCCCTCCCTGGAGCAGTTTTTTGAGCGTCCCCATCAGAACGATGCAAGACTCATTTCACGGACGAGCCCATCTCCCTTTACTTCTTGCCTCTACTTCAGACATGACCTTTTGATTTCTCGGGTAGAGTGTAAATTACATGTCGCCAGCATAAAATATTAAATCCAATTTATATTTAATTATTGATGTTATTATGTATTCCATAGTAATGGCAGCAGGGAAAAAAAAAATCCACCCCACCACTAAATAGCTCGGTTGCATTAGCAGCTTCTTGAGGTTAGAGATCTTCCTCCGCTCCTTCTTAACAGTAAGATTGATGGGGATGGGGAATTTTGTAAATAGTCTTCCAGAAATATTCTATCTGATTATTGTACCTATAAAAGGGAGTGGAGAGGGGGAGAGAGGGCCCTTTTAAACCACTACTAATTATTTGTTCAGCTAAAGGGCAAACAGCTCGGTGAGTGCTAATGCTCTCCAGCAACCCCAGTGCAGGTAGGCAGCTCCAGCAGCCCCCGTCGGCAGGAACAGGGCCCTGGAAACCAGTCTGGGTTTAAGAAAAAAAAGATGGTGGGGAACCACAGTGGTTTTCCAGCTGAGATTTAACCAGTCTGTTAAACTCGAGTGCGACATTTTTACTAAAATATTAATCAATTCTGTTTTGATTTGATTAAGCTAATTTTCTCTCCATATATATTTAATGCTGAAGCCACCGAAGGTGCTCAAGGCTTTGTTGTGTTGGGTTTGCTCCTGTCCTCACAGGGGATGGAAGAGGTTTATGGACATCCAGTACGGACTGGGGTCCCAGCAGGGAGGAGCTCATCCCACCACTCCGAAGTGCCACAAGGCTGAACCCCACAAATCACCTTCACCCCACACCATGGCAGCTTCACATTCACCATAACACAATAATAATTCCATTTATTTCTGCAGCGCCCACACCCCCCACCAGCACCCTCAGCTTCCCACCCGGCACAATAAAAACAACATTATCCCCCTCACTTTAAAATTCAAATCAATAGCCCAAATGGAGAAAATCCAACTGAAGAAACGTAAAGATAATTAATTTATCTGGGAACTGACACCAGGCCATTAAGTGCTCCAGTGTCACCACACTGGGTGACAACCTTTGGACTGGCCAAGCTTTGACGGTGAGGGGGAAAGTTTTTCCAGGCCAAGTATATCATGGAGCTGCTCCCATAAAAGAGCCTTGCTCAGGGAAGGAAGTGGGTTCCTTGAGATTCCCCCCTCCTGGTTTGGAGGTTCAGCAGAGCCAGGAAGGAGCTGATTCCCCACTCCAGCTGCCGAGGATGGAGATGCTGGACCAAACCTGCACAGTGACATCCAAATACTCAGCAAGTTTCTCTCCATTTCCTGAACTGTTGTCTTAGAAGTCAAACTCATCATCTTTCAGTGTTTCAAAACGGAGCATTTCCACTTTCTGATGGAAAAGGTTTTAATTTTTGCATAGAATGCTCCTCAGCATAGAATGCTCCTGGTTCAGCCGCCCAGAAACCTCCAAGAAAGAAAGAAAACACCCCTGCACCCTCAGCACCTCGGTGCCACCCTGGGCACTCCTGTGTCTTAATTAGCACCCCTTGTTAATGAGCATGGGCTAACTATCGTCTTCAATTATCCTCTGTAATGCCAAAACGAGTTCCGGTAGAGTTCTCTGCCCAGACCTCTGATCCAGCAGCATCAATTCCCTAATCACATTTGTCCACGTCCTAATCCCTACATTTATTTAATGGACATTTATGTATATAAATGATAGTGTGGCTCATGGTGCTTCTCAGAAATACTCAGAGAGCCCCCACAAGGGCCACATACGAGCAGCAAGACCCACCCACAGGTGCCAGGGACCCAAAGGTCTTTCTACGCCTGAAAACCTGCAGCCTGCATTGGTTTTGAATTTTTTTTTCCCCCTGAAGACACAAATCATTCTGCACCTGCAGATTGTACAGGCACACACTGACAAGCCCCAGTTCTCCCATTGCCCAGGGGGGCCAGTGGGGATGCCAAGGGATGACGGGCACAGTGGGCACAGGGACAAACCTGGCAGAGCCACCATGCTGAGCTGGTGCCTCCTGCTGGGGCACCACTTGTAGACAACAAGTGGAACAACCAGAGTCAGTGGCGCTGGGGACACTCAGTGTGCCAGCCCCCCACCTGGGCTCCTGAGCCGTGGGGCGCCTGCAGGGCTGGCCGAGGGCACACGGTCCTGCCAGGAGTGCCACCATCAGGGATGAGACACGGTCCTGCCAGGAGTGCCACCATCCCGGATGCGACACGGTCCTGCCAGGAGTGCCACCACCAGGGATGCGACACGGTCCTGCCAGGAGTGCCACCACCAGGGATGCGACACGGTCCTGCCAGGAGTGCCACCATCAGGGATGCAACACGGTCCTGCCAGGAGTGCCACCATCAGGGATGCGACACGGTCCTGCCAGGAGTGCCACCACCAGGGATGCAACCGAGCCACCAATGCCAGGGGAGGAGCCAGGGCAGTGCCACAGCTCAGGGGATGCAAAGCACCCCCAGCCCTGCCCTGGATTTGGGTGGGAGGAGGCTGGCAGAGGAAGGTTGGAACAAACAGGGCCAAATGCTCAGAGGGGGCTTGTAGGTCCCGCTGGGGCTTGGCCTCAAGGCAAGGGGCGAGCTCAGCCTGCATCCCGCTCGCTGCGTACAAACCCATCTGGGCTCCGGAGGCTTCCTGGGATGAAGATGTTTCCCCTTCTCCCGCCTCCTGGGCTAATTTTACTCGGTCTGGCCGGAGCTCACAGCCCCTGGTTCTCGTTACGCCCCCGCTGCGCACCAGCGCAGGCACGCAGCCTTGCTGCAAACTTACAGGGTAGCAGAAATATCCTGGGTTTGTTTTCCCTTTGGCCTCTCTGTCCTGCTTCCAAAGTTGGAAAAAAATTACGAAGTAGCAAGAGGGGGGAAAAAAAAAAAGAAAGAACCCAACCCAACCCAGATTAGACAAATGCATAAATAACCTCTGTTCTTTGGGGGTTGATCATGTTCCAGAGCGGAAGAAAGGGGAGGACAGAAGAAGGGAAAAAATTCAAAAACTTAAAAACTGGAGTTTGTGTATTAAAAAACCCCAAAAAACTAAACTGTGCACATGCAGTGACGCCAGCCCCAGCCAATCCCTCATGCTCCATCCCTGCAGAGCCGACCCGTCGGCTGCAGCTCCCCATCACCAGCCCCAGCCAGGGGTCCTTGTCCCACAGGGGGGCTTGTTTGAGGGGAAAATCCACATATCCTTCTTCTTGCCACTCCTGGCACATCTCCCCTGGCACTCACTTGGATGGGGCATGAGACCACGTCCCCAGCTCGTGCCCCGAGCAGGGAGGGAGGGAGACAAGGATGAACTGAGGGGGATCTGGGTGAGATGTAAAACATCAGCAGGAGGGAGAGCAGGGAGGGCAAACAAAAAAGGAAGGTGCTGGCGTGGAAAGAGAGGGTCTGGCCCCGAAAGGAGGCAAATGGCCCAGGTCAGAATGGCTCAGTTTGTGCTGGGAGCTGTGACAGGGGAACTGGTGACAGCAGTGAGAAGGACCAAGAGCTGTCACTGGCCACTGCTGAGAGGGTGAGGAAACTCACTGAGGAGCCACTGGGGCCACTGCAGCCCAGAGTTCTGTGCATTGCACATCCAAAAGGCCACGGCCCCAGGAGCCAAAGAACTGCACCGAAACAGAGGGAACCGGGGACAGCGCTCCAGGGTTTCACTGCAGCCCTTCCCCAGAGGGAAAAGCACCTGGAATGGTGGGCAGAGAGCCCAACCCACCATGTTTTCCCCCAAAACCTTAATGTTAAAGCCACCACAGCCCTGGCTGCTGGGTGGACAGGCACAAGGTGGGCTCTGGGAGGAAATCATCCCAGCAGAGGGTGAGGAAGCTGTGGGGTCGGGTCTGGATCCGGCGCTCAGTCCTGGTTAACATATGTCTCAACACTGAAAGCCAAATAGAGAAGGAAACAGAAGGTGATAGTAGAGATACCGTGACTAACAGGATCTTCCAGGGCCCGGTAGAGGAACTGGCTGTGCCCTGAGGTGGCTGGGGATGTGCTGGAGAGCTCCGTGCGGCGCCGCAGACACCATGGAAATGCCACCCAGGTGGTTACGAGAATGACAGATAAAGGGCCCGAGCAGGAACACGTTTGCAGAAGTGACACCCGCCGGGGCTCAGCGCCAGTTTTCAGCCAGGCCTGGTGGTTTCTCTGTTTACTCTCCCAGGGAACAGCTACACCCCAGCTCCCACACAGCCAGAAAACCTTTTATAAATCCAGCTCTGCACTATCATCCTCCGGGGGTTTCCTAACCCTGATGAGATTTGGAGGCAGGCAGTGTTGGTGCTGGGGTGGGTGGCATTAACACATCTCTAAAGCCTCCCATTGCCAAAGAATGCTCTTTCAGTCCTGCAGTCAGGTGCCTTTTCCCCACACTTAAACACCAAAAAGCTTTTGCATCGGTGCATTATTTGCTTTGGTGCATTTATCTCCTTGCACAAAGGGGAGACAGTGCTCAAGGTGCCTCCCAAAACAAAGGGAAAACATTTGCACCCTCCTGCCCAGCAAAGAACAGCATCACGAGCCCTCCCAGCAGCCATGGGGGTACTCAGGCGAAGGATGCTCTGGGCAACTCTCACAGGAGCATTTCCCATGGGACAACCAAGATGGACTTACAGCAGCAGAGGGGAGCAGCCCTGAGCTTGAATTTCCCCATGGGATGGAACATCCCCGTGCAAGAGCATCAGGTCCTGGGTTTGATCCTGCCTAAGAGCTGAGCAGCCCCAGCTTGCTCACAGCCCCTCTGTGCTTCTTTCACCAAAGTTTCACCATATTAAGCAGCTGAACTGCATCATCCAAGGAGTGTCAAATTGGTTTTAAATGGTTCTAATTATAACCAGGAAGTTTTAAAGTGTGTGGGTGGAAAGGAATGCAGCAGATTAATTTAATAGCAGTTACCACGGCACAATAGTCCTTCAATTAAGAGTTCTTTCTGGCTGGGTTTTTTTTCTTTTCCCTGTTAATAATAAATGTCACAAATGAGAATAGACATATTACTTCATCAGATGCTTTGGCATATCTTGTCACTGAAAGCCTTTAGTGCAGAAATAGTAGCTGAAATGGTAATTTTATAGGGCTTAGCACTCACTTAACACTTTAGGGGCCAAAATCAGGCCCCTGAAGAAACCCAGGAAGCTGCACCTGTTTACATCCCAACAGAATTCAGCTCCACAACCACAATAAAACCGCCTTGCATCACAGCAGGGCTGTGCTATGGTGTGTCAGGCACAAGCCTGGCTGAGAACATCCTGCTGCCAGTGGCTGGCGAGCGCCTGGGCTGGGGAGCTCAGCTCTGCACTCCCCAAATGCTCCCACTGGGCCCTCTGTGGGGCTCCAGCCCCGTGACCCCAAACCCTGTGTCAGCTGCGGGGCGGTTCGTGGGGCACGGGGGGAGCAGGATCCTGCTCTGGCTCCCTGTGGACAGGGAAGGGGCCGGCTTCCTCTCCTCCCTGGCTTTGAACAGCGTGGGGGATCCTGAAATCCAGGTGTCTGGACAGCAACAACGTGATTCCCAGCCCTGCAGAGGGGCTGCGTGTGGGCTATGGGGCTGCAGGCTCGGGCTGAGCTGAGGGGGCAGCCTGGACTCCTCCTGCTCCTCCCCAGTGCCAGGATGTGCCCAAACCCCACGTCACCCACCGCCCCCTGCTCCATGGGGAGCAGCCAACACATCTCCCAGCTCCCTGGAAAAGAGCCATCACGGCCCTGTCGCTCCTCTGAGCTCCTCTCATTAAAGCCACCGAACCCCAACACTAATTGCTCCACACCTGCAGTGCAGGCTGGGCTTCCAGCATCGAGCTCCTGCATGCCAGACCATCCTCCCTGCCTTTGGAATCCACTTTTTCCTCCCAGTCTCGCTGTGGCCAGGCAGATTTCTCTTTGCAGCTGGAAGCTTTCCCTGGATCCAGCTCCCAGTGCTGCAGAGGGGCACCTGCCTGCCCTGAACCTGCCCAAAATAGCTTTTATCATCCTTTTTTTCTTTTCTGAAAGGTTTATTCTGCTGGGTGATGAGGGGGGAGGCTGCTGGGATAGGGGAAAACCACAGAGCAACCCAACCCATGCAGCCAATGATGAGGGAGGATGCAGCAGCCGTGGCCAGGAGACAAAAATACTGGGAAAAGAGACCAGAAGCATCTTTAGGCAGAAAACCTGTGGCTGGAGGGAAGAGAAGGGAGATTGGGGGCAGTCAGGAAGCACCCTGACACCTCCAGGCTCATGGGAGAACTGGGCAGAGCGTGGGGGCGAGAGGGGCACAGCCCCACTGCTGGCATGGATGCCCCAGGGATGCCCAGCACCCTCTGGGTCTGCACACAGGGCTGCTGTACTGGGAGCCCTGGGGGAAGCTGGCCCCTGTCCCCCCTGGCATTGCCAATGATCCCCAGCTTGGGACCAGGTCCTGCTGCTTTACCAGAACCAGCTGTCTTTTAACATTTAATGATGGTTCAGGTGTGTTTCCCACACCAGGCATCCAAAATGTTTCCTGGGGCCCCTGTGGGACAGGGACACATCCCCAAGAGCCACAGCAGCATCACCCTCACCCAGTGCTTCCCCAGCCCCGTTCAGCCCTGGCCCTCCAGCTCTTGCCACGAGGTTGGCACTTGTTTGTGGTGCCCAACAAGCGCGCGGGAGCTTCCTTGCACATGGCCAAGTGCTGGAAAACAGCAAAGACTGACTAATATTCCCCAAAATCCGGCTTTGTCTCTGTGATTTGTGTTCACATTTGGCCAATGCAATATTGAACCAATGCCTGGAGGGACTTGGGTACTTAAAAACAAGGCACAGAAGGTAAACAGGGAGATTTATTATTTTACTTTTGTGGTTTTGAGATAGTTTATGACACCAGGCTAATAACTCCCAAACCAAAATCTACATTGATCGGGGGGAAATGTTACGTTATCCTCCCTCGGCACCAGGAGAGGCTGCTCCCCTCAGCCAGCCCTGCCCTGCTCCCTGCCAGGCATGGCTCCGTCCTGGCACATCCCTGGGGGGCACCCGAGGGGACAGCTGTACCCAGGCCTGTGTCCCACAGCAGGGAGGGAAGCAAATCCCCAGCATCCAGGGCAGCCTCCGGGGTCTGCCATGGTGCTGTGGACTCGTGCCAGGACTGACAGCAGGACTGTCCCTCTCCACACTGCCCAGGTCACAGCATCCCTACCTCCAGCCTCCCTCTCCCTCCTAATTGTGGCAGTGGGACCACAGGTTCCTTCCTTCCCCATTATGGGCAGCTAATTAATTGCCACTTGTCACATTCCCCTGGAGAAGTGGCCACCCCCAGCTCTCAATCCCTGCTGCTGATGGGTTTGGGGACCTCAGAGACACCCACATCTCACAGGAGATGAGGCAGAACCAGGCTGGCACCTCCCAGCATGGCCCTGCACCGAGGCACAAGGGTAGCAGGTGATGCTGCAGGGGGACACAGGAGCCAGGACATTCCCAGTCGGAGCCTGGAGAGGGGAGAAAGGCAGAGGCAGGAGCCCCGGGCCACTGTGCTGCCACTACTTGTGCCTGTGCTGTAAATCTGCTTCATTGCCAATGCACAGTAATGACTGAGGTGCTCTTGTCCAGGAAACTCCGTGAGGTTCCGGCTTTTAAGGGAAAAGCTGAACCCAGGCAGAGCTGAGAAGCGCTGCAGAGAGCTGCCCCGCTCTCCAGGCACTTAGAGGCTCCAAAAGAGATAACCCCATGGGAAGGCTGGGATTTATCAGCACTTAGGGCTGTGGATCCCAAACCATCCTACCCCACACCTCCCAGCCCACTATCCCAACTCCCACTACGGTCCTGGGCTGATGGGCTGGAACATGGACAGCCTTAGGCCAGGCAGCCTCTCGTTTGTCCAGCACCAGGGGCCTCCAGCAGGACCCTCCACACAGTCCCAGAGGGAAAACAGGGTGGATTCTCCATTTGCCCATCCGTAGTCACACCTGGTGGGACCCTCTACATGGTCCCAGGGGGAAAACAGAGCGGATATTTCATTTTGGCCACCATGCTGGACACCCAGTGCCCACTGTGTGCTGTCCCAGGGGTGGATTGTCGATTTTGCCCACAGGTCACTGCTGGCATTAGAAACAAACCATTGCCATTGTCTGAACTCTGTGATCAGGAGCCTAATTCAATCCAATCGGGCTCATTGTTGGCAGTGGAGCATTTAGCTGAAACCCTAAGCCAGCCCTGCAGTAATTTGGCTGAGGAGGAATTGATTTTGACCATCAGCACTTTCTCATTTTCAATAGAGTCCGAACGTAACCAGGTTAATTTCTGTTAAGCACATTACCCAGGTACTTTTTGCTCTCCAGCCCAATGATTATGTGTCTGATCTGAAAGATTATAATTGCAACCCAACAGGACACAAACAGGAGTCTGTGATTGAAAGGAACCAGCCTGAAAGAAAACCAGCTTCCCTTCTACCTAAAACCCAATCATCTTCATGCTTCCCCTCTCTCCAAATTTCACCATCGTTAACAGCTACACACAACAAGATCTGACTCAATAAGTAGATTTGCTCTGATTGATCTTCCAATACACTACAATGTTCCCCATTTTGCTGCATTAATGTTGTTATTGCAAGGGACCAAGTTTGGTTTGGTCCCTACAGAAGTTTTCGGTCTGGTTTTCTTCTTCTTTACCCAAATCAGAGCTTCTGCCTTAAAAAGGACTTGCCCGTGCGGCCGATCCCAGCATCCCACCAGACACAGACCCTGGTGGTGCCTCTTTTCCTGCCCCCAGTTTTCATCTCAGTGACAAAGGGGATTTGCCCATGAGATTCCCCGATGTGTGAAATGGAAGTTCCAAAGGGGAATGGTTTCCAAGTAAAAGAGGAGAGATTTATAATAGACATTAGGAAGGAATTCTTCCCTAGGAGGGTGGGAGGCCCAGGCACAGGGTGCCCAGAGAAGCTGTGGCTGCCCCATCCCTGGAGATGTCCAAAGCCAGGTTGGAGCAACCTGGGCTAGTGGAAGGTGGTGGGGGTGGAACGAGACAGTCTTTAAGGTCCCTTCCTACCCAAAGCATTCCATGGTTCTATGATTCCATGTTGCCATGCCACTGGGATGGCACTGCAGTGAGCCAGCCTGGCAGGAGCACAGCCCTGTATGTGCCACCCACGTCCACCCCACAAAACCTGAGGTGGGTTCCCAGGCCACCACCACCCATCCCATGGGCTGGGACCAGGATGAGCACAGACTTGTCTTGCCTCCAGCCCTGCCTGTACATTATTTCTCCCAATCATCATAACTTTCTTCCGCTTCTAAAGCACCTTTCATCACGAAACAGGATGGAGCACGGCAGCTGTTGAACAGCACGGAGCACAGGCAGGGCCGGGCAGGAAGTGGAAGTGGCTCCTGCAGCTGCTGGGACCAGGCAGGAGAGCTGCGCTCACGGCACGGCATTCCGGGGCCTTATCGCGCCCCCGGCACGCGCCCGGATCCCTCCTGACACGCGAGGAGCCATGTGGCAGGTCACACGTGATGGCACAGGGTGACATGTGGCCAGCGGGACCAGGGGAACAAGGGCTGGCCTGGGCCCTCCTGCTGCTCCAGCAGCACCTGTGCCAGCACAGGGACCTGCCACGGGTCCTGTGCCCAGGGGCCACCACAGCACAGCGACCCGCAGGGTCACCAGCCTGACCCACCACAGGGCAGGTCCAAGCTGTGGCATTGCAGGTCTGGATCGTGGCACTGCACACCCAAATCATGGTGTTGTGCCCCCGAGCCACGGCACTGCCTGTTCAAAGCACCACCTCTCGTGGTGGTAAACGTCCCTAGGGCTGGGGTTCACTACCTGCATGGCCTTGGCCCACCCTGGGGATGTGCTGTGGCCTCTGTCATGCTGGAGCCACAGTTATTTTTCTGAGAAACGTGCCAGTGCCCTCCCTTCCCCTCTGCCCACACTGCGAGCAGCGTGAGGAGCTGCACCCTGCCAGGAGCCCTCTGCCTCCTGGCACTCAGCCCTGCAGACCCCTGATAACAGCAGTTTGCTGCCCTGTGTGGGAGATAACCAGTGCTGCTCCCCCAGCACCCCTCGGCCAGGATCTTCCCCTTTGAAAAGGACAAATATAACTGAGATGAGTCAGTTCCTCCAAGCTCCCGGCCCCTGTACAATATGTAACTGGAATTTTTCATTTCGGCACTGCAGGGGAGGCATAACTGGAGAAGACAATGGAGTCAGCTCCGACCCAAAAAAGCAGTGCCAACTCTGTGTGCCTGAGAAATAAAAACATTTTTTAATCTAAAAATAAATTAAATGTAAGTGACAACAAGAGCAGATCTGCATGTACTCACTGTCAGCTCGTGCAGGACCAGTCCCTGCTCCTTGGCACAAAGATTTGTGAGAATTCCTTGCTCTTTCAGGCCAGGTTGGGATTCACGGCTGTACCACAGAGCCGGGGGGACACTCAGCACCTGCCCCAGGAACTGAGCTTCCTGAGCTGGCACCAGACACAGGAGCAAACCCACAGAAGCCAGGGAAGCCTCTTGGGTTTGGTTTCCAGCTGCATTACAGCAGTGAGCGGAGAAAAGGGGCTCCTCCAAGCTTGGGGCTTGGCTGGGCCAAGGCACTGACAAATCATAAACCCCAGCAGCTTCCCCTGAGGAAATAAAAGGGTAGGGAGGATGAGACAGCTGAGGGCCTCCCTTGTGTCACTGAGCAGAGGAGACCCCTGAGGCTGCCCTAAGCCCACCTTCCTGCCCTCCCTGCTCCTTACTTGTGCTCGGAGGAGGCAGAGAGTGATTGAGGATATGGCTGCTACAGGAGAGGGGCTGGAGACTCCAGAAAATAAAAGGCAGCCAAGGGGACTGCAGGTGGGAGCTGCAGAGGGTGCTGATGCAGTATTTCATGCACCTGAGAGCCAGGGCAGCATCTCTCCCTGCTCCCAGAACTCCTCTGATCCCAAATGTGGTGACAACCTCACGGCAGAGGGGCCGGAAGCTCCAGAGCAATAAACCCGTGGCCCAAGCACATAACTCAGATTTTGGCAGCACAAAAGCACTGCCCAATTTACTGTGCAGCAACATCGAGCCCTTCCCTGGAGGCTGCACTCAGAATTCCCCCCTCTCACAGCACCAGTGGTCTCTGTCCCAGGCTGGCGGCAGTTTGCTCCATGTGCATGGAAATCCAACAACTCTGAGCAAGCAGCAAGGATGTGGAGAGAGCAGGTGAGGGGAGACATTAGAAAACCAAACCATGTCAGGGCAATCCTCTCCTTTTCCTTAGGATATTGCCAATAGGACCATATAAAAATGTCCTGCCTCCTGGTCTTTCCTCTGCTCTGTTTTACAGCACTGCCTTCATGGGTTGGTTTTTTTCCCCCTCTACCTTGACTTCTCGCTGGGGAAGGCTGTATTTGATATTTTTCATCACTCAGCATGCATCAGAGCTTGGCAGCAGAAGAAAGTGAAGTTAAAAGGGAACAGAGACGGTTGCGTTTGCCAGGGGTGCCTGACACGGCCACAGCCCTTCATCGCTTGGGCTGCAATTCCCTCTGCTGGGAAGTCGGGAGTCGCAGCTGACACGGGAGACCTAAAACCCTCTCACTGTCAGCAGTTGTTACCCTGCAGGTTTTGAAGCATTTTCTCAAAGAAAAAAAAAAGGTGCTGAGCCCTTCTGCCTTTACTGTGCAGATACAAAGACTTTACACATTTTGTGCGCACATCAGTATTGCTGACAGATATTTATAATAAACCTACATTTGGCTTTCAGGGCTGGAGGATCCTGCGCACTGCAGCGGTGTTGGGGAACTTCGGGCTTTCTGTGCCCAGAAGCTGCAGCAAACTCTTTTGATTCCCGTGGGGGCTGTAGCTGTGCCCGAGCAAACCCACTGCGGGCACCAGAGGCTGTGCCCAGGTGTGCCTGAGTGTGCCCAGATGTGCCCGGGTGTGTCTGAGCGTGCACAGGTGTGCCCAGGTGTGTCCAGATGTGCTCAGGTGTGCCCAGATACGCCTGGGTACGCCCGAGTGTGCACATGTGTGCCCAGATGTGCCCAGGTGTGACCGGGTGTGCCCAGATGTGCCCAGGAGGGCAGGAGGCTGATGGCCCCGGGGTGGGTCACTCATGGTGGGCAGAGGGCAGGGACTGTACCTGTGCTGGGTCTGTCCCTGTGCGGAGCCCTCAGCCCTGAAGGTGCTCGGGGAGGCGGCAGTCGGTGCTCCGGTCTGGCTGACGCGCCGGGACCGCTCACAGGTCGCGCTCGGCCTTTCCCAGCCTCAGTGACTGCGAATATCGCGACAGTCCCCGGAGCCGTGACAGGCCGGGGGCGGCGGCACCTCCGGCCCGCCGGGGGGCGCCCTGCGCGGCGCGCCGGAACCCGGAAGTGCGAGTGGGGCGCGCCGGAACCCGGAAGTGCGGGCGGGGCGCGATGGCGGCGGCGGTGTCGGCACTGAGCGGCCTGGGGGTGTCGGAGGGCGACGGAGCGGTGAGGGGGGACAGGCCGGGATGGGTGGGACAGGGTGGAGTCGGGTCGGGGGGGACAGGACGGCGTGAGGGGTGAATGGGACAGGCCGGGGTCGGGGCACAGGCCGTGTCTCAGCGCGCTGTTTCAGAGCTCGGAGGAGGAGGAGGAGCAGGAGCGCAGCCCCAGCGCGGCGGCGGCGGCGGCGGCGGAGCAGCGGTGGGGGGAGCGGCGATTGTCCTTCCGGGAGCTCCACATGAAGCGGGTACGGGTTCGGATCGGTCCTGCAGCCCCCACGGCACGTGCGGGTGGGGATTCGTCGGCCCCGCGGTTGTTTGTGTTCGGTTCTGGGCTCCTCAGTGCAGGAAGGACGAGGAGCTGCTGGAGAGGGACCAACGGGGCCCACAGAGAGGATTTGGGGTCTGGAGATCTCTGTGACGAGCAGGGACTGCGGGAGCTGGGCCTGGGTAGGGTGGAGAAGGGAGGGCTGAGAGGGGACCTATCAATGTACACAAATATCAATCCACACAAATATCTCCAGGGCTGTCAGGGGATTGTCCCAGACTATGTTCAGTGGTGCCCAGTGACAGGACAAACAGTAATGGATATAAACTAAAACACCACAAGTTCCACCTCAAGATGAGGCAGAGCTTCTTTCCAGGGAGGTGGCATAGCCTGGAACAGCTTCCCAGGAAGAGTGTGGAGTTTCCCTCTCTGGAGACATTTCAAACCCACCTGGATGTGTCCCTGTGTCACCTGCTCCAGGTGACCCTGCCTTGGCAGACTGGATGATCTCCAGAGGACCCTTCCAACCCCAGCTATTCTGTGATTCTGGTTCACATGGTGATATCAGGAAGCAGTGGCCAGGCCCCCTCCCAGGGGCCTCCTGTGTCACCCAGGGGTTCGGGTTTTGTTGGTTCTGTGCTCAAGTGTTGCCCTGTTTTATTCCTAGTATGAGGCTTGCAAGCTGAACAGCCAGGAGGTGGTGGAGGAAGATAAAAGACTTAAATTGCCACCAAATTGGGAAGCTAAAAAAGCTCGGCTGGAGTGGGAGCTGAAGGTGCAGGAAAAGAAGAAGGTAAAGACACCATTGCAGCTCCCCATGACAGCCCAGATGCCTGCAGTGGCACTTCATGGTGGCTGGACAATCTTGGGAGCTTACACAGACGTTGCCCTCCCAAAATCCACATCCTAAATTAGGCTACTGATTAGCCTACATTATTGTCCTGTGCCGGAGGTTGACTGGGCTGATCTAGGGAGTTGTAACTAACTTTAGGCTTGGCCACTAGCTTATTGCTGAAACTGAAGTGCTCCTTGTGCTGTGTCAGGAATGTGCAGCAAGAGGAGAGGACTATGATCGAGTCAAACTGCTGGAGATCAGTGCTGAGGACGCTGAGAGGTGGGAAAGGAAAAAGAAGAAGAAAAATCCTGATCTGGGGTTTTCGGGTAAGGGCTTAAGCACACAGCTGTGTTCATAATGAACACCTGTGTTGGTATTTCAGGTGAAAACCAGAGCATGAAATAAAGCCCTTCCCCTTGACACTGTCTGTCCCCAGATTACGCGGCGGCGCAGCTGCGCCAGTACCAGAGGCTGACGCGGCAGATCAAACCCGACCTGGAGCAGTATGAGAAGCTGAAGGAGCAATAGTAAGTTCTGTGGTATTTTTTTCTATGTTTTTTTTTAAACAGCCCAGCTTGGTTTAAGAACAGACCTGACCAAGTTCACACTCAGATTTAGCATTTTGGTGGGTCTCTATACCTTTCACAGGGACCTGCTGGTCTTGGTCAAAATAATTGAGCTGTTTTTCAAGCTCTCTTTTCATCAACATGTTCCCAGTCAAGTGAACTGCCTTCAAGTGTGACAGTAAAACTCAAGGGAAAGCAGTGAAATCAGAAGGGCCTGGAGTGATAGGACAAGGAGTGATGGGTTCAAACTGAAAGAGTGGAAACCTAGGTTTGATATTAGGGATACATTCTTCCCTGTGAGGGTGGGGAGACCCTGGCACAGAGAAACTGTGGCTGCCCCATCCCTGGGAGCGTCCAACGCCAGGTTGGAGGGGGCTTGGAGCAACCCCGGAGAGGGGAAGGTGTCCCTGCCCATGGCAGGGGGTGGAATGGGATGGTGTTTAAGGTCCCTTCCAACCCACACCACGCTGGGGTTCTGTGAACTCTCCATCAATAGCTGTGTAACCCACTGCCCCCCTTCTCCTCCAGTGGGGAGGCGCTTTATCCCACCTCTGACAGCCTCCTCCATGGAACGCACGTGCCATCTAAAGAAGGCGTTGACAGAATGGTTGCAGATCTTGAGAAACAGTAAGTAAATACTGAGATCAAGTGTGACAGAGCAGCTTTGGGCAACAGGATGCCCAGGCCTGGCCCGGGGATGTCCCACAGCTGCTGCCACTGCCTTTCAGGATTGAGAAGCGTGAGAAGTACAGCCGGCGGCGGCCCTACAACGACGACGCCGACATCGACTACATCAACGAGAGGAACGCCAAGTTCAACCAGAAGGCAGAGAGGTTCTATGGGAAGTACACAGCCGAGATCAAACAGAACCTGGAGAGAGGGACGGCCGTGTGAGCATACATCCCTGCAGGGGAGGACTGTACAGGCAGTTGGATCAAAAAATGCATTACAACTGTTGCTTTCTAAAATCCAGAGTAGGTTTAATGTATTAGAAGTAATTTGCATAACTGCAGCTGTATACAGCTTTTACTTGCAGGAGGAACCAGCTTGTGCCATCTCGTGTTCTAATTAAAAGACCAGCTTTAACTTGAGTTGGTGTTTGTTCTTCAGTAGCTGAAGTTGTTATCCGCAAGATGAAAAAACGTGAGGAAGGGGAAGTGATCTTCCCCAGCTGTCTGTCCCATGCCAGTGTTGGAGCTCTCCCTGGCTGCACAGCTGCCCCTCCCTCACCGTGAGGGCGAGGAAGGGGGACAAGATAAACACAAGACCCTTAGTGCATTTGCCAACCTCAGCTTGGCCATTTAATAGTTCCTTAAAGAAGCTTCCAGACACAAGCAGTCAAAGTCAGTTTATTTTACTAGTAAGTTATTTATACAAAACTTGAGTTTAACCATTTGCTCCAAGTCCATGCAAGAGCCTGTTGACTTCTCCCATCCTTTTCTCCCCAGAGCAGAGGGCTGGGTGAGCCATGGAGCCACTGCAGGCAGCAAAACCTGTAGCCATCAGCATGAACCCCCGTGCATCAGCTGCACCTTCCTCCTGTCTCACAGTGACACTTAGGAGGTTGTTTTTAAAGCAAACTGAGTAAAACACAAGCCTGTAGTAACTTGAGATCAGCATTACAAGGAGCAGAAGGGACAAGTGGCTCACAGTGCAATATGTGACACTGGGAAGAGTGGTGACTTCACCTATGGCAGTCACATACACATCCTACACCAGCTTTCCACTTCCAGAGGGACATCCAGGGCAGGTGCTCAAGGCTCTAAACTAGGCACACCCTGGGCAAGAATTACTCCAGCATAAAGATCCACTTTCAGAATGATGCAATTATCTTCTGCTGCACCTTGTGACAACAGTAAGTGAAAGCTGAACCTACAAGTAACCATATACAGGACATACTCAGAACACATGTCTAACACTTGGACACATTAAGCCAGTGCAAAACTAAACTTTATTCACTTGAAGTAAACAGTTACACAATGTAAATCCAAGTGTCCAAAGAACAGCTACTCAACTATTGTTTAGAAAAAGTTACCCACCTGCAAGTTCTAGTCCGATAAAGCAATACAAAATATTTACAAATATACACAAGATTCCCATCTGTGGCTTCTGGATCAGTGTGCTCTCTGAAAGAGAAACCTAAGATTCCAAAAATTAAGATCTCAAAATAAATACTCAGTATTAACAAATCTTCCAACTCCATCAGAAAGTTTCAATCTCTCTACTGAAGGATGTGAAATGCTGCAGTCAGCGAGAATCCCATCAGCGTGCCCGGAACAGGGCACTTCCGGGTGAGAAGTTTAAGAATGTTTTCTTCTCCTCCTTCTTGACAGGAACCCACTGCCCATAGGGACTTCCCTTCCTGTCATCTTCTCTTGCTGGAGAAACTACTGGTTCCTTAACAACATGGCTGACTGGCTTCTGCAGGGCTGGCTTTGCCATTGTGTTCTGGAAAAGAAGAAATTTCCCCTAAGAAAAGGTACTAAAAATCGTCACAATTCAAGGGGTACAAATCCAGTATATTTATCTGTACTGATCATAAAAATGTTTTCTCTCCAGCTCTTGGAACACCTGATGCTTAATGAGTATCAACTACCTACACTTAACTGACAAAGGGTTCAGGACATTCTTCCTAAGTCTGCGTTACTAAAACATGTAACTTGAAATAAGTTGTGGTTTAAACTAGTTCAAGTTGTCAAGCCTTAGTTTCATCTACTCAAGCACTTTCAATTCTATAGGACAGTACAGATGTTCAGTGTTACTGCGTGTAGAGGTAAACACCTATTTGAAACACACTGCTGTAGTGCTTACAGTGTTCCACTGCTGAAGGACTGGACCAGGAAACTCATCAGCAAACCATTACATTCATTTTGTTACCACTATTAAGGATCTTCTATTTGGAAACCAGTGCTAGGAAAAGCCTAAGACAGGAGGGCTGAAGTACTGGAATTCCATCCTGGCAAGTCACTTACGTTAGGACTGAAGGAAATGCTCCTCTGTATGGTTGCTCTCTCCATCCCACTCTTGTTCACATCGTCTGCCGCACTTCTGGGTTGCTAGAGAAGAGCACACACAGCTTAAGTGGGAGGACACACCACTCCATGCAAGGTCAGGCAGTTACTACAGAGCATGAACTTGCTGGTAGAGTTGTTTCAGATATTTACATCCTACGTAGCTGTAAAGCTACTGGATATGCCAACAGAGCAATGTTGAACCCAATTGGAAATGCATTCAGTAATTTTACCAATGTGGTGGTGCCAATTCAGGTGTGAATGGAGGCGATATCTGCGCCCCAGTTACAGTTTATAGGAATTCAAACAGTCGCAGCATGAACTGTCACACGAGTGCAGTGACAGAGCAAGTGGCATTAAGTTCTGCATAACCATCCTGCAGAGCTTTGGATAATGACAATAAACTTATCTGCAAGTGATGCAGGCCTCTTCTTCTGTACTCTCTCAACATCTGGAATATATTGCATACATTTATGAAAGGGATGCCTGTACCATTTGTGTAAAATCCTCAGTAAATTTACTTCCATTTGTAACAGCAGTATCTCACTGATGCACAGTTATTGCAGGTTTGCATTTACCATGACTCAGGTTAACACACTACAACACAACCAAACTAAAATTCAGTTTAAGCTGCTCAAGTTTCTCCCTCCCTTCAATTCACAGCAGCTACAGCCCACAAGTCCCTTAATTACCACCAGATTTTCTTCATCATGTCTGGAACCATAGTCATGATTTCTATAAGACAGAAATAAAGTATGTAAAATGCATTGTGTGTTTGGGTATGGAATTTCTGGGAAACAGTTTGTTGCACATGAAAAACTTTTAACAGTTCAAAAAAGGCAGAAAGATTTAACCTTAAAAAAAAAACCAAAAAACACCAACCCACATTATTCACTAGGTTTGGACAGGAGACACCTGCTTTCAGGTCAGAAAGATAAGCTATTTGAATTAATGGGCAATATCCCATTAAAAGAGTAAGTCAAAAGGCCAAGCTACATGCTCTTCTCCTTCCCCACCTCTCATTACTAGATAGCCTGCACAGGCTCAGTGGAGCAACCACCTCTCATAGGTCCACTGTGCTTCCAGCTTAAGGCAAAGTCTAGAGGTTTCTAGAGCAGTTTTTGTTCAGGAATTTGAATTCATAACCACAAACTCCACAGTTAAACTAGAACACATCCATGCAGACAAGTTTAAGAGGTGTTTACCTTTTCAATGAGAACACTGCAGTCCATACTTACCTCAGCTGATTCTCCAGGCTCTTCCCTCTCCTGTTTTTCATTTTTTATCTCTTTGGCAGGACCAGGGATCTTCAAGCTTGCTGGTAAGACAATGTTATCTGTTCCCAGAGCTTTGGCAGCATTGGCTTTTGCAATTTCCAGGAGTTCCCTCTTGTCTAGAAGAGAAGGAAGAAAGTGCCATGTGTTATGTTTAAATCCACAAGTACTTAACTCATACAAGCCTAAAAACTGACACTTTATTATCACTGCATCTATGTAGTGATTGTGCATCAATTGTGACCAATGTCACAAACTGGGAGATTTAGCTTCAGTTCAAGTGCAAAGATGATGTTCTGAACTTTGTTTGTTAAATACATTTTTATAACCACAGAGGTTTTCTTCCACACTGCTGTTATCAATGATGCTCTATAAAGCAAGTAAACAAAGGAAATTTTGACTGGTTGAAATAAGTTGTACACTTTGAGGTTCTCACACAGTTCAAGTCCCCAAAAAATACCTTTTTCACTGAGATGGAGAGGTGACCTACTCCGGGACCTTGTCCGTGACCTGCTTCTCCAGCTCCTGTAAGCCTCGGGATATATGGTTCGCCCAAATCCATAATATCTTCGGCCTCTGGAACGCGATCTGCTGCTCGAGTAGGACCTTCTGTAGTAGTCTCTGCCACGGGACCAGGACCTGCTGCGGGAGCGGCAGCGCGGCGAGGAGCGGCGGTACCTCCGGTAGTGCCTGGCGCGGTACCTGCCCCGGTACCGCCGGGAGCCGCGGGACCTCGACCGGCTCCGCGAGTAGGAACGGGAGTACCTCCTGTACCGGCGGGAACTGTTCCTTCGGGCCCGCGACCTGGACCTGGAGCGGCTCCAGCTCCTGGAGGAACCTGACGAGGAGCTGCTGGAGCTGGACCGGGAGCTGCACGAGGATCTGCTGGATGACCTTGTTGGGGACCTGTCGCAGCTTCTCTGGGATCTCACAGAGGACTCCTTCGGAGAGCTGAGAGTTAAGTCATCCATGAAACCTGTCATATCTTCTGTTTTCTGCACACAGGTACTTTCAGAAGCTGGTTCTGTTTTTACTGCTGTTCTGCAATGCCCAGTCTCTGTTCCTGTTATTCGGTGGGGAGGGGGAAGTTAATTATTTATGTGCATCACAGCAACAACAAACATGATGACATCAGCAAAAAGTTCAAGGATAATTAACCACACTAACAGCCTCAGCCCGTTTATCAGCATGTTTCGTACATGACAATTTTGTTTCATAATTTCCTCTCCTGTAAACTGAAATACGAAACAACAGGAAAGAAAGGCTTCAGTTTAAACCACGAGTAGTTCTGTGTGGAATTTTTAAGAGATGTAGGTTTGCACAGGTTTTCAGTGTAATTCCTTCTGTGTAAAACGTACAATACCCTTTTTCTCCAAAAAGAATTTCCAAGGTGTTTTATTTTCACTCTATCCTAAACGCATCTATGACACAAAATAACCATTTGCCTTCCAGATCAGTATAAACTAAAGCACTTTCTTCTGCAGTTCCATGGAGGTTTTTACTCCAACAGGAAGGAAACAGAAGTACCTTCAAGGTACAAAGCAGCCCCTTCAAGACCTTGACTCACCGGATACAACCTGTACAGAACAACACTTGTTATGGTGATGTATTAATAATTAAAATGGCTGTCGCTCCAGTGGCAGCCATTTTACAACTCCAAAGGTTACTCGGGTGTAAGGATCTTATCACGGGACTTAAGCCCGGAGTTGTGTAACCCCTCTGCAGTTCGAGGAAGACTGTTTAACCCAAAACTCCCACCTGGTGCTCAGAGTTGGCAAACCAACCTAAACCTCTTACTGAAACCTGTAATTTAAGTTCTGTCAGCTTGTCAGACGCGTTTCCCTCGGTACTACCGCAGCTCAAGTTTCATTACTGCCCGTCTACACCAGGGCCAAGGTCACCCGCGCTGTACGACGTGTCCCCCCAGCGCCACCCCCGTGCCCCTCAGGGCCGTGTCCCTGTCCCGCCGCTCTCACCGCTGGGCTCGGCCGGGCCCCCACGGGGCTGGTTCTCCTGCGGCACCTGGGCGCTCCTGCGAAAAACAAAAATAAAGAGCCACCCGTGAGCGATGCGCGTCCCTCACCCCGCAGGGCGACCGCAAACCGCCCCTGTCCCCCGCGGCCCGCTCCGCCGCCTCACCGACTCCAGCCGCTCGGGCTGCCCCCGCACGGGTCCTGAGGGGAGAGCCCCGCTTCGTGAGTCACACCCATAGCGCCGGGCCGCGCTGCTCCAGCCGCGAGAACGTGACGATACAGCCGCGACGAAGCGCAGATACAGCTCCACTCGCTGCCGCCGCCCAGCACCGACTGAGGGCCAACCCCGAAACTTCCAGAAGGGTCCCCGCGTTACGCAACCCGCGCGGCCACTGCGCCTGCGCGAGGGGACCGCGGGCCCAGCCCCCTCGAGGCCCCGCCCCCGGCCTGCGCGCGCGCGGCGCCTGCGCGCGGCTCCGGGACGGTGCGGGCCGGGAGGGGCGGAGTGTGTGGGGTCTGCGGTGTATGCGGGGCCCGAGGTGCCAGGTCGGGACTGCCTGGTGTGCGGGGTGCGAGTCGGGGGTGCGCGGGTCCGGGCTGTGCTGATCCGGGCTGTGCTGATCGTGCGGGTCCGGAATGGGCGGGGTCCGGGATGCACGGGATGCGCGGGGTCCGGGATGCGCGGTGGAGCCCCCTCGGCCGCGGTGCGCTGAGCGGGGCCGGCCAGGGCGCTCCGTGCGGGTCTCCCTGCGGCAGCTTTAATCTCTCGGCGCTCCGGTGGTTTCCTCTTGGAAATAACCTCCCCTTTTTTTTCCCTGCAGTTCTTCCAAGTGCTGAAAAATGTCGGGTTTTCTGGAGAGCTTGCGGTGCTCGGAGTGCGTGGACTGGGGGGAGAAGCGGAACACCATCGCTTCTGTGGCGGCGGGAGTGCTGGTACTGCCCTGCTTCCCCTGCTGTCGGCACTGTTAGGTGTAGTCAGCTGGCAGAGCGACAGGTTATTAGCAGTTTGGAAGTCACCTCTTTCAGGTAACAAGTGGCAGGATGAGAGGAAACAGCCTCAAGTTGTGCCAGGGCAGGTTTAGGTTGGATTTTTGCAAAAATTTCTTCACTGAAAGGATTGTACAGCATTGGAACAGGCTGCCCTGGGCTGTGGTGGAGTCGCCATCCCTGGAGGTGTTCAGAAAATGTGTGGATGTGGCACCTGGGGACACGGTTTAGTGGTGAACATGGTGATGCTGCCACAGTGGTTGGACTCCACCATGGCAGAGGGCCCTTCCAACCTTAAGGCTTTTATGAAAAGGAAGGACAGGGATACCTTGACCTCATATGTAGCAGCAAAGTTAAGAACAAAATCTGTTCTGGGTTCTTGCATCCATATGTCGCTTGAGCTTCACAGCTTCTACCCACATGGTAACTACTGCAGTAGGGTTCAAGCTGACGGCAAAACTAGTAATACTATCACTTTACTCTGTGTTGGAGACTGTAAGAATGATTTTATATATTATTTTTTCTAGAGCAATCCTAGGTATTATGTAAAGGCTGGTGTCTATTTTAAGCCATTGTGCTCTTTTTCTGCAGTTTTTTACGGGCTGGTGGATAATCATCGACGCAGCTGTAAAATACCCTAAAATGGAAGACTTCAACCACTCCTACCATGCCTGTGGGGTTATAGCCACCATTGCATTCCTGATGTAAGGGTCATTTCTTGATCAGAGCTACACACTCCTAGAACGTACTTTGTGCAATTAATGAAAGGCTTTAAATGGAGAGGCTTTATCCCATTTTTCTCCCTCAGGATCAACGCGGTGTCCAATGGACAGGTGCGGGGGGACAGTTACAGCGAGGGCTGCCTGGGGCAGACAGGTACAGCTGCTGCAGCAAACAGGACTCCACTGAGCCTTGGGAGGGCTGTGCTGGGGTCTGCTTTGTGTGCCTCTTGTGTCACAGAGGGGCTCTGAGATGAGAGTCATTATGTCCATCCTCAGACACAGTCACAAGACATCCCTCTCTCTTGTTCCAGGGGCTCGGATCTGGCTGTTCATTGGGTTCATGATGTCTTTTGGATCTCTCATTGCTTCCATGTGGATCCTTTTTGGAGGCTATGTTGTTAAAGGTAAGGCCTGACCTGTTTTTGAAAGTTTAAAATATTTTAAATGACTGTTGAATTTAAGAGCTTATTTTTACATAGTGTCTAGGCAGTCCCACTATCCTATAGTATTATTAATACTGGGAGGGATTTTATCTACTTCTGAGTCACAGACTTTTAACTACCCGCTGGAAACACAAGTCTCACCCAACTGGGAACTGCACAGATATAATTAAACTGCTGCAGTTTTATGGGAATAATTCCCTAGGAGAGCACTTATTCCCAGAACAAAAATTACTGAGTTTGTGGAGGTTGCTCCCAGAGCCTATATGCGAAGTTAGCAAAAGGGCAAATGACATGTCAGAAATGGGATATGCTTGAAAATTGATGGAGATTTTTTTCTTTTCTTAGAAAAACCAGTGGTATACCCAGGAATAGCTGTGTTTTTCCAGAATGCGTTCATCTTTTTTGGGTATGACTACCTTCCTTTGTTTCTTGTCTGTTTTATTTCTAATGACAAAAACTGAAACTCGCTGTAATCTGTTTTTTCCTTAAGCACTGTTTTCTAATCAGACCTGTATGAACAAACTGGTAAAGGCAGCAGATCACTGGGATCTGTCTGCATAGGTTTCATGCAGGACACAGAACTGGATTTACAAATACCACTATTTTCTCCCTGAAATCATGTATTTAAAATGAGTGATTTGATTTGCCCCACTATGTGCTTATGTCTCTTTATTCTGTTTTAAACAGAGGACTGGTCTTCAAGTTTGGTCGTACAGAAGATTTGTGGCAGTGAGCTCACCTCTGGAAGTGCACTGGGTTTGAACTGCACACTCCCAATATTTTGTAAAGCCATTTTGTAAACAGTGACCTTCCATTATGTCAAAAGATAAATCAAGAAAAGCTGAAAGCACTAAAAATTCCAGCTCTATTCTGTGTAATTTTTTTACTCTCGTATGTCTACTTAAATGTTGTGATGTTTTTGACAAACATAAAATTGCTACAAGTAACAGTGGAGTCACTTTTCTGATACATTTGCTACAAATAAACAGGATAGTGGAATATGGATGTATTTAACCAGCTGTTTCTATGACATCATTTACAATTAAAAAGCTTTAAAACAACTTTTAAACATATATTTATTATATATTTCCTATATCTGGACAATCTAACCATTTCTTCAATTTCAAATCATATTGGTGTGTGGTTTTTCTTGCATAATATAGAACTATGTTGTTTGGGATTTGGTTTTTTTTTTACCCCTCCCTGAACATTTAATTTAGGCTATGGTGATAATGAAGAAGTCTGGCAAGTAACAACTTACTGTTGCTGTGGGTGACACTGTAGAGGCACTGTAGAGCAGTTTGTGTTGCAGAAGTTATGTTTGTTTGGTTCTTGGGAGGTGAAGAACACAAGCTGAGCCTGGATCTCCCTATTCCTCCCGCAGTAAATGGTGTGAGGTAACACGGTGTGTGTCCAGGCTGGGGGAAGCTGTTGGCAGCTGATTAACTCAGCAGATCACTGACACCTTTGTGACCTAGAAATAAGAAAAACTGGCCCTTCCTCTGCAAGTAATTTGTCATTACTAGAAACCTGTCTCATTTCTGTAACTGTAGTGATCTGCTCAACATCCAACGAGTGAATGAGGTCAGTGAACAGCCTTGTCCTCAATGTCATGTGTTCCCTCATTCATTTTTAACAAGTCTGCTGAATAAATAAAACCAACCACATTTTGACTTCTTTATTAGGTAAGCATTTTTTAAAGAGTTTTTCTATGTCAGCTATTTTTGAAACGAAGAAGAAACACTGAGGATCACAATCCACTTAAAAACAAGGGTTCACTTGCAGAGAATCCTCTGTGACTAGGCCCCAGAGTCCTCTGCTTGTCTTGAAGTAAGACACTTCCAAAATTGGGTCTTGGCATTGGTTCCAGGCAGCTCGGAGGATTATTCCTTCAGTCCCCCCAGCTGGCAGCAGACCCTGGTGGCACATGCTGTCCCTACACAGACACTGACCTGAGATCTACTCATATTTTAGCTTTGGCAGCAAATACCAAATTCATTTCAGGGGCACCACCCACAAGCAGAACAATTGAACTTCTTGCCATTTGAATTTCCAAATAGCCTGAGCCAAGTAATGCTAGATTTGTCTTTAAGCAGTCAGTGAACTCCAGCAGCTGTCTGGCAGGATGCAGAGTTTGGCCCTGATCCAACTCACGAAATCCTTGCTTAACAAGGCCTTCAACAGAATCAATTTAGCTTAAAAACATGTACTTGAGTACTTTTCTAGATCAGAAGTGCTCCTTGAAAAATTACACTTTGAAATATATAATTTTGGCTTTTAAACTTGGGAGCTAAAAATAAAGTTTCCAAGCATTTGGCTTGATAAGCTGTTACACCCACAAATGCAGCCAACGTTTTTGTACATATTTAAGGTAAGACCAACAAAGCAGAAAAACTAAATGCAAGTTTGCATCTTTGAGTTTACACTAAGTATCTTTGAAGAATAACTAGTTTAATACTAATTTTTGTGTCTCCATTGGAATTACTTTTGTGGGCCTGGGAACTGATATTTCAGTGCTCTTTCAATCCTTCATGGCTATTCATTTTCTCTAGTGACAAATAGAAAAATCTTATCTTAATCAGCTGGGATCCTCTGTTCAAAATCCAACAGCCAAATGGGGAAACTGTGAAGACAAACATTCTTGTATCAGAACATTTTATGCATCAAAGCACTGTACAAAAAAATCCCAGTGGAAAACCCGATTAGAAGCTTATTTTCATCTGTTTCTTTTTTCTGTAATTCAGATACAGCATCACAATGAGCACCTAAAGGTGCCCAAGGCCTGTGTATGTGCTTCAAACAAAATGTGCTTTGAAATGGAATATGCCTTTTTTTGTATTTTGAACTTAAATACCCTGAGTTCTTCATCAAGATGCTAAATATACACTCACACAGTTAATTTTACATTTACACTTACCTCCCAATAAAACTGGTCTTCAAAGTACTTTGATACAGGGATGATCTTAAGCAGTCTGGTGTTTAAGACAGAACCTATTTGTAAAAAAGATAAATTCAATATAAATATAAACATCAGAGGAAGGGGAAGAGTGCGTGTAACTGAAGGTTTCTTAGTAACATGGATCCAAATGTAACACAGATCAAAATACAAATTCAGAACTAAATGCTTCAGCAGTGCCTCTTGACTCAAGCTGACCATTACCACAAAGAGAGAAGATTGCCAGATTAAGGCTTGTGATATTAAAATGAATTACTTTAGGTAAAACCCAATTAAACAGCCCGCTAGACTCTAAAAATACATCAAAATTTCTAACTTCTTGCATGAAAAAATCGGCCTAACAGGCCATTTCTCTTTTACTCAAGACAGAATTAACAGCTATAGAAAAGCAGCAGCTGTCACAAACCAGAACATCACGCGGCACCCACATGAGCCCTGCTGATCCCAAACCAGTCATGATCAAAGGCTAGTGCAGGGCTGATGCAGCTACTGATGTTAGTGAAACTCTGCACATCTACACTAACCACCAAAAGGAGTGACAAGCCTGAAAGAGCATTTTCTGTCACTAAGACAAGACCCAAATGTAAACATATTTTCATCTTCACGTATTTCCTGTGTGAAATTTGAAGGCAGCTGTTAAGCATCAGTTCAAATAAACTTCAGCACTGAAATAATGGTGCTGCTGGGTTACTGATGTGGAATACATCTCTTCTTCAGAAGACTGGCTGTGCAGAGTCCCTGGCATTCATGTTTCCATGGCTGCTTTACAAATAATTTACCCATAGAAACCTGCTGTGAGGAAACAGAGGAAATGACTGGAACGTGTTTCAATACTGACCCGTAATAAAACCTGTTATCAAGGCAACGCTGATGGTCTGGCAGAAGGCACCAATGTGAAGAAGAACCAAATAATCCAGACTGAAAAGCAAAACAAATATTGCACCTTTTACATTTGCTGAATTTAGCAGTAACACTGTGAATTAATCTGTTTCTAGACAGTATTTTACATCAAAACCTCTCACCAAAACTCTGTGATATTTAAATCTCTCTGGAGTTGCAGTTGGCTGTTTTAGGAGATCCTACCAGAAAACTAATACAGACTTCAGAGGACATATTTAGTCCTTAGAAACCATCATTGTGGTACTAAAACTTCATTGAATTTGTTTCAGTAAGAACATGACTAGAAGTGTAAGGTCCTCATGCAGCACTCTGATTTCTGCCTCCCTTCTACTTGCAAACAAAGCTCCTCAAAACACTTCAAATGCTAAAATGAGTCTTTGAAGGAGGAGCATCCCCAGCTTTCATCTCCTGTGTATTTAGTATCAAATAAAAAGAGAGACAGAAAAGAGGACCCAAAGCTGATATAAAAGTTTTGATCCAAAGTCTGCTCAACGCTCAAAACCTTTTTTACTGGTATAAACCTATTTATCTGTGACGACACCCAGGCTCTCTGAACGTATGAGAACTCTTCTCAGGGAATACTGCAATAATGATTATTTAAGCCTATTATTCAATAGCAAGAATTTATGTACCTTGATGGTTCAGTCCATTTTCTTGTGACTAAGAGAACAACCTGGGCAAGAGCTCCAAGCACAGCAGGCAAGCCAAAGGTGAAATGAACTCCAGAAGTATCATGAATTTTGAGAGGAGGATTCAAGCAACTCTGCAAAGAAGAAAAGATGTAATCGATACACAGAAACACAAGTTGATAATTGCATATTGTCTACTACAGACCTGGAGAATCTGCAAGTTGCATTCCTGTACTCTGCTCAAAACAACTCAGTTTTCCTAGTTTTAATCTCTTTGAAAAAGAGGTTACCCTTGAGGTATCCTACATTGGAAAAGAGGGTTATACAGCTTATACAAAAACAACTTCAGGTTTTGAGAACTACCTGTAAACAGTGAGATCCTAATATGGTGATGACACTGCCAAGCAGACCCAAAATCATGGCAATCCAAGGATGATTGATAGTCTGTGCTGTGTAACTAACAGTGACCCCAGCAGCCAATACTGCACTGTGGATATGAGTCTGGAAAATAAAACAACAAAAACATGGAGTTAAGGGACTTTTTATTTAGTGATAAAACAAGGGGGAATGGCTTTAAACTGAAAGAGGGAAGGTTTACATTAAATATTAGAAAGAAATTCTTCCCTGTGAGGGTGGGCAGGCCCTGGCAAAGGGTGCCCAGAGAAGCTGTTGCTGCCCCATTCCTGGATGTGTCCAAGGCCACGCTGGACGGGGCTTGGAGGAACCTGGGCGAGTGGAAGGTGTCCCTGCCCAGGGCAGGGAGTAGAACAAGATAGGTTTTAAAGTCCCTTCCAACCCAAAACACACTGTTACTCTATGATGACTGTCAGGGTGAAAGCCTGGACTTGTTTTTAGTGAACGGCTATTATATTTTCAGTGTATTACTGAGATTAACAGGAAAATCTTCTCCACGCAGGGATTTTCTCTCATGCCTTACCATTCTGAATTTTCCATCCTTTGAGGTCAGAGCAGACAACATGAAGGCAGTTACAGCACTCACTGCAAGGGCAAAGTAGGTGTTGAGGACTGCTTGCATCTTGATTTCAGCTAGTAGAGAATTGAAGCTTGGCCAGAACACCCAGAGAAAGACAGAGCCTTGGAGAGAAAGACAAGAAACTCTCATTATCTGCTCTAAACCACAGTGAATCAATCACATCTGGAGGGCCCACAGTTTGCATTCCTGTAATTACTAAACTAAGAATTAGACTCTGTGGACCCCTGCAAGAAGATCTTAGTTGAGCTGGTGGCAGTTACACAAAAGAAGTCAAAATAATAAAGAAACCAAATTGCTTCTATAAGAAAAAAGATGGAACTCCCATGTATTCAGCCTATCCTCACTCAGATCCTTTCTCATGTGCCTGCCTGTATCACATTCCCCACCCTTCAAAAGGCTTTTATCTTTTCATTTACATTACTAGGCAGGGACTGCCTTTTTATATCTCTGTACGCCACCTTGCAAAACAAAACTGAGCCTTGGCCCCAGCTGGGAACTGTGAGCACTGCTGAAACACAAGTTATGACCTCAACTTTGGCACACAGCTTCCTCACCAATGTGCCTAGACAAGACCAAAGGGGACAACTTGGCTATGAAAGGGAATAGCTAACCTGGAGACGGAACAGTTAACCTGGCACAGCCTTTATACAGAGGCTGACAAATGCAAACCAAGCCACACCTTTTGCAGGAGTGGCCTCTGTGCCTGGTAGGAAATGTGGTCAGAAACCATGAACCACACAAGCAATTTCCTATGCCTGGCTGATTCAGACCTGCAGTTTGGATTCAAACCCTTCATCGTGCTTGACCAGCCCCTCAAAAACCTCCCTTGTGTTCTCACTGCAACGTCTTCTTCCAACTGAGAGCCTGAATCCAACGACTTACCCAACATTGACAACAAGTCCGACTTTGGGGTGCTCCTGTTCTTGTCCAGCCTTGGGGAGGGCTCAGAGAAAAAGGACGTGACTGCCAGCCCAAAGTAGGCTCCAAACAGGTGCACATGCATCAGGCTGAGATGATCATCAACCTGTATCAACAGAATATTCCAATTTTTGGTCTACTTCAGGCCACAAGAAGCCTTTGATGCAGTTCCTGATACAGTTGTACAGTAGTCTCCCAATACGTAACTTATTTTTACACTCCCTCAGCTTATGCTTGAGTTATTTATGTGAGATTGACTTATCTGAACTCTATGCAGCTCAAAAAGACACGATACATACACAAAGGGTTTGGGGAATGTTTGCAATGTATGGTAAATGCAGGCCTGATGCTGCCGTGCAGACTGGGCTGGCACACCATTGCCACAGGAAATCTGCCAGGCTGAACTGGCAGAGGGAAGGGGTAAAGTTTAAGGCAATTAGTTCCTTAGCATACATCAAGGCTTTCATTCATCTGTCAGGGATGGTGAGGGCATGGGCAAGGCCAAATGCACTACACCCCAATCCATCAGATCAGCTCACCCTTCAAGGCCGAAAATACAGATGTGGAGATATAGGGTGTGCAGGGTTTGGAGTTTGATGTCCTTAAGTATAAACCCAAAATCAGACTTCATCTTTTAATGAAAACATACCCACAATCTAACTGAGAAGAGATAAAACACACCAGTGTTCCTGTCAGCAGAGCACCAAGAAACCATCAAAAAAAGGCAACATTCCAAAGTCCCAGCAAAATCTTCTCCCCTGTATTTGGAAATCATGCTACAGTACCTCCAGGAATCTCTTGTTGATCCATCTACTCCCATGGAAAACTATTAATTCCACAAGTGTCATCACAATTAACTGCACAGGATTAGTCTTCCCAAGAACAGCTCCAGTGGAGATGACCACAGCACTCATACTTATAATAGCCTTTGTTATACTGCAAGAAAGAAAAGAAAAAAATAATTCTGTATCAGGATAGGGCCAATAAAGAAAGAATGACACACAGTAAAATATACTTAAAACCCCAAAGCCCTCTAAAATGTCTGCAAATATGACTATGCTAATTCCCAAATAGGTCCATATAACATAGCATTAACCTCCATAAGAAGAAATTAGCAGTTCTGAAATATTCCAATTCTAACATGGACTAATTACCTTTTCAGAACACCTTCATTTAGCTCTAGATGAAAGAAAAGAAATAAATCTTCTACCAACACAGAGCACTGGACACCAAGTACAATGATCAGGAGGTTGAATCCAGTGCTGCTAAACCCGTATCTTCTCAGAGCTACCAGGAAAAAGCCAAACCCAAAAATCACCATGTGGTTGACATCTTGAAATTCTGCATAACAGAAAAGACAAAGACAGCAGTGAAATTATTAATGCAGACTGGATTTCTGGTTTTAAAAAATCAATTAAATATCACAATTAACTAAGAAGCCTTCGGGTAAAAATTCAAGTGCCATTATTATTTAATACATGCAAAGAACTGCAGAGCTTTCTTCCCAATCCATAAGTAATCAAAAAACCAATAACATTGACCCTGAATTTATTTTTACAAAGTGATCTGAATGAACACCACAGGATGGGGGTTGATTTGTCAAAAAGCACAAAAGAAATGTCCCAAGGAATCAGCTCATATTTGCCCAACACCATAAACCCGTTCCACACCACGGCCATGGCACAATCTGACAGCACATTCCTTTGATCAGGGCACAAAGCACTCCTCCAGACTATGTTTAAACTCTTCCTTCCACTGTATTAACTTCATTAATTTACATCTAGCATTCAAATGGAAAACACTGCCATCCTGAATTCTCAACTCTGTAACACAACAACAAGTTCACATGCAGCAGGAGCTCATCACGGAGCAGTGTTATGTTCACAGGAGCCAAGGTTACCTCCAACAGGTAGCAGAAACAGACCAAAAATGCAATTTAGTATAACTTATGTCTTGGTTCACTGTCATTGCTTCAATAAACTCTCACCGTCTCTGGCAAGGTGGCGTGCTTAAAGGGCAGTAAAAATGCTCTACTTCTCACTAACAAATCTGCAAATACACCGAATCCCACCTCTGCTGCATGGCACAAGAGGAGCAGGGGTTATCCCGTAAGGCTGCTGGTCTTACCTGGGTAGGAGTCGTATGCCAAGGATAGACCATCAAGACTTAAGATGAGAAAGTAAGTGCGGATGATGAAAAGAACTTCCAGAAGAAGGAGCAGCCAGGGAATGCTGTTTCGGAAGTTGCGGTAATTGGAAATCATCATGCGCTCAACTACACTAAGCTCAAACACATTAATATTTCCTTTTTTCCTATAAAAATGTTGCAGTAACCTCAAACCAATAGCAAAGGAGGTTCGGGGGGGCAGGAATAAAAACTCAAAGAGAGATAAAAACCCCAGCAGGCGTTGGCAAGGAACAGCTCCTTATCTGTGGCACGTCAGGAGCCCAAATTTACCACAACTGACATGGACTGAACTCAAGAAGTGCTTGTTAATGGATACATATCAAACTGCACTGCCATTCTCCAGGACCCTTTCCATGCTCCAGAACACCTTCCATTCAGTACTCCAGCTGCTGATGAGCCTTGCAGCTCAGCTAAAAGGCAAGAAAGCAGAATGTGGACTCCCAAGAGTAGGATGTTGAAGTTTATGCAAAACAATTATTATTTACATTGTTGGTGTCCACCCCAGACCCAAGTACCTTCATGGAAAGGTGGGGAAAATCCTGCTGAGAAGTTCAGTGTGATTCTACAGCCACATCCCACGACAAACCTCCTCAATGTTAACACTCAGGGAAAACACACCAAAGGTAAGGAATTTACCGATGTTTTCCCTCAGGATGGCCTGCCATGCAGTGAAGCTGACACTCGAGACTCACAGTTTAAACTCCCTCCCAAAGAGAGGGACCAAAGCTCGGTGATCTCAGAGTGAAGCACAAAGTAACTCTGGTATTAGGAAAAAATTCCCCCCCGAGGGTGGTGATCTCCTGGCACAGGGTGCCCAGAGAAGCTGTGGCTGCCCCATCCCTGGGAGTGTCCAAGGCCAGGCTGGACAGGGCTTGGAGCAACCTGGGCTGGTGGAGGTGTCCTTGCCCATGGCAGGGGGAAACTGGATGGGCTTTGAGGTCCTTTCCAACCCAAACCATTCTGGGATTGTGTGTTTCTAAATAAAGAGCTTTACTACCATGAAAACATCCCCATGGCTCAGCCAAGGGCCGGGCAGTCTCCTGGGCCGGTTTTAACGACGTATGAGGTCCCACACACCTCACACAGAGCCCAACACCGCCCGACCCCTGTGCAGGGAGGCCCTCTAGCCCCAGCGAGGCCTGGCATGCCCGTGGCTCTCAGTCCAGGCCGCAGGCACCGCCCTCGGCGCAGCCGGCCCGGGCGGGCCCAGCCCGCGCTCTGGCCTCCCTCAGGCGCGGCGCGGCCATTGTTTCCCTCGCGGCTCGCCCAGACCAAAGGAGCTGCAGGGCTTGGAGCTCGGCTGGGCTGGGCTGGGCTCGGCTCAACCCGGCCCTCAGCCCCCCGGGCGGAACAGCCGCCGTGCCGTGACTCGGCAGCCCCGGCGGCGGCCCGGCCCCCTTGCTGAGCGCCCGCCCCCTCCCCGCAGGCCGCCGTTAGGAACTGTCCTCCCATTGGCCGAGCGCAGACCCTCCTGGCCTCTGATTGGCCTACCCCCAGCCACCCTGCGTCTCGAGGCTTGCGATTGGCAAGCCCGCTTGTCACTCTGCCGTGTGCGCTGTTTATTGGCTGGGGCGTCCGTCAAGTCCCCTGAAGGGTTATTCCGCCCCGCGGGCGCCGTCAGTGCGGGCAGGGCCGCAGCACCGCCCCCTCTTGGCCACGGAGGGGCGGCACCGCAGGGTGACTGAGGGAACTGGGCCCTTCCGCTTCCGAGGGGGATGCTGGGCCGTCCTGTTACTTTTCTGCCTCTGTTCCATTGGCCATCTTCGCTGTCGGTCACGGCGGGGGCGGGGCCCGGCAGGCGGGAGGGGCGCGGGCCCTGAGCAGCAATTGGCTGGCGAGCCGGCCCTCACGGGCGCTCCGGGGTCAGCGGCCCCCGGGCCCGTCCC
>VWZG01011332.1:350664-382887 GCA_013396735.1 Grallaria varia
AGGGCATCTACGGCAGGTACCGACGGCGCGGCCGCGGCCTCGGGCCCCAGCGGCACCCCCGGCCCCACCCCGGGCCCTCCGCCGGGCCGGGGCAGCTGCTGGCCAAGGTGCTGCCGGCAGGGAGCGGCGAGGAGCCGCCCGGGGGCCGCTCCCGGCGCCGGAGCCTCCGCGCCGCGTCCCCCGGGGGGTTCCCTCACGGGGGTTCCCTCAGCGGGGGCTCACGGCGGGCGCTTCCCAGCGGTGCCGAAACTCAGCGGCTCGGTGCTGCCTCACCTGTAGCTCCCCGGGGAGGTTCCTCGGTGGGGTCCCGTGGCTGGGCCTGCTCAGAGGTGCCAGAGCCCAGGGCCGCCCTCTGCAGGTCCACCTGTGTCTCCCTGGGAAGGTTCCTCAGTGGGGTCTCCTGTCTGGGCCTTCCTATCGGTGCCAGAGCCCGCGGCCACTCGCTGCAGCTCCACCTGTGTCTTCCCGGTATGTTTTTCACAGCTGGGCGCTCCTGGAGATGCCAGAGCTCAGTCACTCACTGCAGCTTCACTCGGGAGGTTTTCCCAGCGGGGTCTCATAGCTGGACATTCCCAGAGGTGCCAGAGCTCTGAGGCACTTGCTGCAGCTCCACCTGTGTCTCCCTGGGAAGGTTCCTCAGTGGGGAGCCTGTCTGGGCATTCCCAGAGGTGCCAAAGCTCAGAGCCCACATGCTGCAGTGGTTCAGCAGCTGGTGGAGCAGGGGAACATCTGGACTGGTGGCTTAGCCTTTCATGCCAAGGTTGAGAAGGTTGTTTTTCACGTGGTGATGGAGGTACCTGTGCAGTAGGTCTGCAGTGGAAGCATGTGAGAGCCAGGGGTATAGTCATGAGGGATGTGAGCAGGAATTTGGGTGGGAAGTACTTGGAGCAGGGATGGATGGCATGGTGGTGGTGGGAACACAGCGAGTACCCAGCTCACCTCTAAGCTATGGAATGAGGAAAGGAATAGTAGTGAAGGGAGACCCACGTGGGAAGTACCTCATGGGTGTCTGGGAATCAGGGCATGTACCAAAACACTGATTCCTACAGTTCCAACGCAGTTGTGAGCCTATTTTAAAGAGTATTTTACAGTTCTGCACTCCTGAGTATGACAAAGTTTATATGAAATACAGTAATAATGTATTTGTCAATAAAGAGGAGTTTGGGTCTGAAGAGGCTTTGAAGCTGGCATGTGAAAGTTATAGTGAGTGTGATGGCCCACTTCTGTTTCTAGTTCAGTGAGGTTGATACATGCAGAGCTTGGAAACTTGAGCAAGCTCATACAATTCAGATGTTAACTTTGCATAAAGGAAACAGCTGATAGTGAGCTCTGACTGGAATAAAATTGTCACAGTATGCTGCTTATCCTGCCTGTAGTGAATCTCTGTGTGAGAGTAGAGAGTGTCTTGTTTTAGACTTTCAGGTTTTGAGAATACGCGGCTTGGAGTTGTAAAGAAAAACATCCCTTGTGTAGAAATTCATATTCAAGAGGACTGGTCTTGGGAAAATAATTCAAATGTATAAGGAATTGTTTATAATTACTTAGTTTTCAAAAGTCATTCGCAATGATGTGCCTTTGAAGTGACTGGCAGGGAAGGTGGGGTGAGAGAAGGAGGGTAAACCAGATTAAGATGAGAAGAATAGCAGTGATGAGCGTGTGCAGCAGGTAGAGCTGCTGTAGCTCTGTGAACAGCTTAGAGGGACCTCTGGCTTCTTGTGCAAACTTCTCCTGGAATGCTGTAGTTCAGAAATGGGATTTTTAGTCTTTGTTTCACATGGCATTTTGATAAACACAAATAACCCGTGTCTTCAAAGTATTGTCCCACAGAAAGGAAAGAGTAGCAGTGTGAAGGTTTTTCTCTAAATCTAACCACAGGAAGGTACTCCCACATGGACTGTGCTTCTTTCTCTTGTTTCTTTTGCTTTCCTTCTCCTTTTAAAATTTTTTTTTCTCTTTGCCCCCCCCCTCTGGTAATTCGAAGAGATTAAATACAGGTAACTTCTCATAGAACTATGGGTGTCTAAAGTCATGTAATTACTGTAGTTATTTACTCAGCTTATCTTAATTGTCACCATCAGCTTACACAAACCCAGTAAATACAGTTATCAGTATGTCCCATCATGGTGTTACAAGCAAAGCACCGAGGCTGAACAAACAGCAGGATTGGGTTACTTAACTTTTGTAGGATTTTTGTTTGCTTTTTAAATTAATACTAATCTTCCCGTCCTTGTTCCCTCTGCAGTCTTTGAAGGCAACTGTCACTAACAGACACGTGGGAGCATAGTTGAGAGCTGGAAACAGAGGAGTTTTGGAGCAGGTGAAGCAGAGAAGCTTCCTGCAGGGAAGCTCTGCTAGCAGAGTTCTGTGTATATGTAAATCTGCAGCAGATTATAAGAAGTGATAGGAAAACAATTCCTAGTCACAGAACAGAATTAGAAATATAAAATCCTGGGCTGTGTTGAAAAATGTGAATAACTTTGTCTCCCTGAATGTTAGTTTTGCCAGTTTGTGAGGTGTTGTTTTTAACAAGTTGTTCTAAGGGTTCACAACCTACAGTGTGGTTCTTTAGAATACTTTCTTTAACATTCGTTACCTAAATTAAATGTATTATTTGGCCTCACCCCTTCATAAATGCTTTAAAAGTTACTGCCCGCCAAATTTTCAACAGTTGCCCTCCCTGTTCTTCTTTATACTTCTTCCATTCAGCTGTTTTTACTTCCTTCTCCTTTCTTCCTTTTTTTCCCCCCTTTTTTCTTTTTTTTTTGGTTTTACTCCCCATTTACAGTTCTAAGGTATTTGGGGCTGTGTGACAAACCTGTAGATTCCCACTCTAATATTATGTACAAAGACTTGTGCTATTTAGAAGTATTGCAGTATCTGTGGAAAGATCATTAATATAATTAAAAATGACTGCTTTCAATGGATCTCCAAACTCAAGACACTAATGGTAGGAATCTTGAGATCTTTTATTATTTCCACAGTGTGTGTTACCAACTTTGCCTGTTCACTTGTAAAACAGTGGCAATAGATAGATGAAAAACGCTGAAGTGATTAAGATCTTCTACCTTTGGCAGTGTGCAGGCATTAAAACCTTAATTGTTAATTAAAGTATTCATTGCAGCTTGTCATCAGTTAAGCAATTAAAGTTTACTTGTTACTGCTTGTTCCTAAGTTTTCCCTGTCCTCATCCTTCATCTATTTAAAATCCTTCAGCTTTATTGCTGATGCTACTTGTTTTGGCTCTACTGAGTCATATTGGCACTTGGTACCAATTGTGTAGCTGGTGAAATTTCAAGATGAGTTCCACATGTGATTGCTTTAACTTACGCTTTCACATCAGCTGATTGATGCTGTATCGTGGCTTCCCTGACAATAGTCCTTAAATGCTGCATGTTCCTTGAGAGTCACGATTTTTTTAGCTCTAGATGTAAATTGCTCGTTATCACAGGCAGTACCTGGGCTGGCAGCCAAGTGGGTGCCAGGGAGGAGATGTGTGTGTCTAAGCTCCAAGTGGTCCTGAGATACCCACCACTGGCACAAGGGCAGAATTTCTGGGTACCATGACCCTTAAGGTATTCCTGGTTCTCTCTTGCCACCAAAATCCTGACAGGACTGATTTCCAGGGACTTGATTTTTGACTCTGCTGACAGCCAAATAAATCGTAACAGTTCATTGCTACCTCCAGAAATGCGGGTTTTTTAGGCTTTTCTTAAAAATCGATGATTTTTCCTGCTGATTTATTCTGGCACTATTTTTTTATAAGCTTCCTATACAGGATAAAACATTTTCTTCTCAAGCTGCCCTGGAGGTCTGTAACAAAGCAGCAGAGCTGCCTTTTATGACTTGAACTTAAATCCAGGTCTCAAATCTAATTTAGCCTACATTTAAATGTGTTCTACTGTGTCAACCCCGATGGTACATGTAATATCACTTCCCTCTGCCAGTGACTTTCACTCCCTGCACACTGTGGCTCCATTAGCTTTATTTTGTGTTCTGGACACTGGTGTTTTCAGCTGAATTCCCGGGACAGGCTGACAGTGCCTCTTGTTTCAGCACCACAATGCTAATTGCTGATTATATCCCAGTGCTTCAGCTTCCAGAATTACTGTAAGAATTTTCTGTTTTGTCTTCCTTTACTTACGTTCAGTAATTGATATATTCTATTCCAAGACAATGAATAAGTACTCAGGGAGGTTTTCTGGGATTCTTTACATTTCTCTTCCTTTTCAAATATTTAGTTGGCAAAGATTTCTCATGATAGCTTCCAATACACATACCAGAGCCCAGCAGTTCTGTTGTCTCCCTTGCATACTTGCTGTGCTCCTTCTGTCCTGCTCATTTTATTTTATTTAGTAATAATCTTATATAGATGTGTTTGTGTGTTTGCATATATAAAGCTTTTTTATTTGCAAATTTCCAGTGATACCCAGTCAGCGTTCTCAGTATTGTGGGTGGTGTTGGATGGTAACCTTGAGGTGGGGGCTGTTGCCTATTTGGTAATTGCACACAAATACTAAATTTGCCCTCTCTGAAGCCTACCTGTGTGCTTGGCACCCTGCCAGCCGCGGGATGCCTTCCACTCCATTGTCTTGGATGAGTCAGGCTGCAAAACGAAACATGCCCTCAGTTCTGCCAACATTCCCTTTCCAGCCCTTCGGCCTTGCTGATAACAGTGGGATAGAATGGAGGCTTAATTTGCCACCAGTCGGGGCGTGGGGTGCATAACTGCCTCCTTTTCTAGTGATTTTTTGCAATATTTTTACCTTGCAGCAAGCACAGTATCTGTTTCAGGGGGCAGCAAAAAGAGAACAAAGAACAAGAGGGGAAAAAAAGAAAAGGAAATGGCATCTGGCACTTGAAAGGGGGGTGAAGACTAAGGAGGAAAATTATTTGTTTGAAAATGCAAAGCAGGAGCACAGCCACTGTTGGGTTATGAATAAATCTGTATATTCAGTGTACATTAGCAATCAATTGACCTTTCAGAGAATTTGCAGCACTCTAATCACTGCTCCTCCCTGTTCAGTGCCCTGCTCCTCTCATGGATGTGTCCGTCCTTCCCTCTTTTCCTTTATTACCCCACAGGATTAGATGCCATATGCTGGTTTATAGGGAAAGCCCTGTCCTTAAACCTTTGTCAGGTCACTGAGGCCAGATTTTTGACATGTGTCAGAAAATTGGATAACCCAGATTTGAGGTGTTTATCTGCAAGAATCTTTCCCTGTATTAAGAACCAAGTCAGAATTGTAATTGGCATTGTGGGATATATTTGAGCCTCTCTAATAAAAAGGCTGCAGAGATTGGGAAACGTTTGAGCCTGGTGAGTGTTGTCTGGAGTGACGGCAGACAGCAGTGATCAAAACTGGAGAAATGCGTGATGTGCCCAGAGAGATCAATGACTGTCAGAAGTTCCCAGGCACCCATGGCTGGTGCTGGATTCCAAAGGAGCACGGCTGCCTCGGTTGTGGGATGAGATGGATAACAGTAGGAATGTACTGAAGGGAAGTGCCGTGTCTGGAAGGAATCAAGGGATTCCAGAGCAAAGATGCAGTAGAAGTGGCTGGTACAAAGCAGAGGAAGGGAGGAGGCTGTTGCTTAATTTTGTTAGTTGTTTTGTTCCTGTGATCTTGTTTGAATGGTGCATATGAAGCAGAACAACAGCAGTGACCAGCCTGTCAAACGAGGTCCCTGTGCCTGTTTTTCTTGGGGTTTCATTCTTGCTGAATGTATTTAAGCCTTCACTGGAGAGGTGTCAGTTCACTTGTGAATGAACTGCTGAGCTGTGTGCCAGGACAGCAAACCTCGGGGTGCAGCACACCTTCAGGGCTGCAAGGATGCTGAGATTTGTGAGCCTCCCTCCTCTCCAGGGGCTCATTCCATCTTCAGACTGCAGAGTGCGGCAGAGGCACCGGGCTGGATGGCACCCCGCTGTGGGTGCCCCTGGATGACACAGCCCTGGATGGCACCCGGCTGTGAGTGCCACCGTTTGGGACACTGGCCGCTTTGGAGGCACCTGATGTCTGTAGGCTGCTGTCAATGTCAGTTTTCAAAGCTAGGCTGGAGTATTTGGTTCTGACTGCAGTGCTGTGGCTTTAATTGGAGGGGCTGATGTTAAAAACCCCCAATAACTCATGGAATATAGTACCTTTAAATTGATTTCTGTGAATGGCTGCATGTGGACTCAAACTGTTCAATGCATATGTTGAAAGTATTATGCAGCAGTGAATTTGTTGCTGAGGCCAACGTAAGTGGATGAAGTATTTTATAAAAGGAGTAACTTTCTTTTGTCTTAGTATTCATGGAATTCTGAATTGCTCTGAAGTGGTTCAGATGACTGAGAAGTAGGCTCTCTAATATTGTTGGCAAAACCTTATTACAAACGTTGTATTGTTACAATTCTGCTTTAAAAGGTGGTAAATGTCACCACGGCTCTTGGATTGATATGAATTTAATATTAGAAATCACTGTAATGGCTGTATTACAGAACTCTTATTCAGCATATGCTTTAACATAGAGTGGCATTTAACAGTTGAAGAACATCAGTTCCGACAGCCTGAATTTGCTTGGAAAAATATAGTCTCCTCGTGGATTTCAGTGGCAGGAAAACAAACAATGGCCATCAGTTTAACCTAGGAAAAGGTGCCTGCACAGCTCAGCTGCTTTTCCAGCAAAACAGACAGAATAAGGATTGCCTGGCTGTGATGCTTTTATGTATTTTCTCAGATCTTAAGAGCTGCACGTGTACAATTCCCCAGCATGGTCAGTGTGAACACAGTGACGACTCTGTACCCAAATGTCTGTCATTTTTAATGTGAAAGTATTCTCTGAATTGAAGCTGCTTTTTAGAGATTTCTGTTGAAGATCTAAACTTTAGATAAGCAGAGAACAGCAGCATATGCAGGCATTACCTGCCAGGACAAACTTGACCATTTAAGGTTTTTTTGCTGGTTGGGTTTTGTTGTGGGTTATTTTGCTGGGCTTAAGGTTTTTTTTAAAATACTTATACTGTAGTTTCATTCTTCTCAAAGAGTAACTTTTAACTAAGTGGCTGAGAATGGTTCCGTAAAAAAATCAAAAAAGTAGTACCTTAACTTTTCCAAGTGTGTGTCATTTATTATGTTTCCATTAAATGAAAGTGCTTCCTGCAGCTTCTTGGTTTATTTTTTCAGTCCTATTATGTTGATAAGGGTCACTTTCAGGCAATTGCAATTAATCTTTGATTCTCAAGAAATCAAAGTGTTTTCCCAGTCATGGGGTCTGAAACCTGACCTTGTGTGACAAGTAACGTGAGTGATAATTGCACAAGAAGTTCAGTTGTTTCTAAACCTCTCCTGGTACCCAAGACTTTTCATGGAAGTTTTCTATTTTGTATCTTATCCAAAGCTCTGAACAACTTCCTGAAAAAGCCCCGTGTCCATGAACAGTGCAGAAACTTGACCCTACCTGGCACTGTGAGTGCAAACCCTTGGCAGCTTATCAGTGAACATTCCAGGGCAAAGTTCTCCTGGTTTTGTTGGCAGAATAAGTTACTAAAAGGAAAAACTGCCTTTGATTTAAAAATAAAAATATATTTTTAAGCCCGCATTTTTGTTATAACCCAATAGAGTGCAGTGAGATATTGGGGAGCTGGAGTGACATACTGGATCTCTGGGTTTTGGGGAAAAAGGGGTTTTGCTTCCTCCTTTTTAGAAGAATGGATCCCTGGAGTGCTAGTTAGGTGTGAGCTCAGAATATTTTTGAGCTCTTTAGCAATGAATGGTTCAAAACGCAGGACTAAGAACATGGAAATGTGGCTTTGAAATAATTTTTAAAAATAGAAGTTCGAATGTTTGGTCTCAAGTCTCCATTTTTCTTTTGTTATTTGTTTGTTTTGAATGAATCCATTGACATTAATAAAGACGTTTTCAAATATAAGACTGACAGGCTTTCTAATTGCTATAGTTATAGGCTTAAAATATATCTCAGTTTATTGGTGTTGCAGTTTGTGTTAAATGTGTTAAGGAGAGGGAACACAGAAATGTCTGAGCTCCCAAGTGCAAGGTGAGAAACATTTCAGCTGACCCCATACCTGTTGGCAAGGCTGCCCTCTGTACAAGTGCTCTGCAAAGCTAAAGGGAGATTGTTGCTGAATGCCTTGTAAGAGCCAGAAGCCTTCTGTTTATTTGCTACTTGAAAAATAAGTGCAGTTGAATATTCAACTTCATTATACCAGGCCTGAGTTTAATGTAATAATAAACCCACTTATTTGATAAAATTATTTTGGATGAAATTTCCTTTTATGTATTATAGTTTTCATTCCTGAGCTTATAATTTTAAAAAAGTTGACAGTAAGTTTCTCTATTGGAAATGCTGACCTGAAATCACCTTTTTTTTTTTTTCTTTTTTCTTTTTCCCCCAGTACTTTCCTGTACCTGAAGTTCCTGGTGGTGTGGGCACTCGTGCTGTTGGCAGATTTTGTCCTGGAGTTCAGATTTGAGTATCTGTGGCCATTCTGGCTCTTCATCAGGAGTGTTTACGATTCCTTCAGATACCAGGGTTTGGTGAGTATATCACAAAGTCACTGCCCCTTTGAAGGGAAATCTGCAAGGTTTCAGGGAATATTAGTTGTTATACAAGTGACTTTATGGCACTGATGATGCTCTTCACACGAGGAGGGGATTTTCAAGTGACTTGGTGCCCTGGGCTCAAGTCTCTTCTCTCTGACTGTGGCAAGTGCAAGTGAAATATATGTAAAATTTTCACCATACAAAGATATTGTTTAAATTCCCAAGCTGGATTTAAATGAGTGAGATATATACGTATATAACCTTATGTATAAACAGAGATATATTTATATTATATATATATATAGCCATAGAATTTATTTAAAATAAAACAGAAGCTTTTGCCATTTTAGATATTTATTGCTTTTTAATAGAGTAAGTGGCGCTAAACAGTGGGTTGGGTGGGTGTTGTTTTTTTTTCTAGAAGGAGAATATACCTACGATTCTACTATATATGACAGTGTGAATTAAAGTCTTCAAAAATAATAAGGAATAAGTTTAACTGTTTGTAGACTTCTTTTAGGAGTGGATGGGCATACATCCTCAATTTGTATCTATTCTCTCTTCATTGCTCAAGTTTCTACTTTCCTTGGCCAAACTGCTCCATTTTTAACTTGACTGTAAACAACACTAGTGTTTCTATGTTGAAATCATTGTTTCACCATTAATAAAGTGGTTATTTTTACTGGAATAAACCAAAACACTCTTCTTTCCCCCCCTCCCCCCTTCTTTCTTTTAGGCCTTTTCAGTATTTTTTGTTTGTGTAGCATTCACATCAAATATAATCTGTCTGCTCTTCATCCCAATACAATGGCTGTTTTTTGCTGCCAGCACCTATGTTTGGGTGCAGTATGTCTGGCACACAGGTAGGTCACTATTCTTTATTTACAACTTCCTGATTCTAATATATCTTACAGCTTTTGGTGACATGCAGAAACCCTCTTCTATTACCACACTTGTTTTAATGCAGTTTTGTTATAGTTAAAAATGTTCTTTTGCTTTTTGTTTTGCACTTGACACATGTCTGGGTGCATTTTAAATCAGTAACTGAGGGAGTATAAACAGGAATTCCAGAGCAGTTGTTTTAGTTATCAGAGTTTAAATTTGTGTAAGCCAACTCTTTGTGTCAGCTGGGTTCAGTTGCTGAGAAAATGGCTGGTAATAGCAGTGCCTACCCTGACAGTTTGAGACTTACATGGAGAATTCTTCTCCCCCTCTGCTGCCATTTTTTTCCTTAGTTGTTTGGGTTAGTTTTAAGAAATCCTTGGGTCTGGATGAAGCAATTGAACTGGGAGGAAGTGGTTTAGTTTGCATGAGCATGAATATATGCATTACATATATATCTTTCCCTAAATATAAAACTTCAGGAAAAAAACCTTGATTTTTGTATTTTAGAGATAACTTTTCACTCCCCAAATTCTTGAGTTTTGAGGCATGTGTGATATTTTATGTTAGACTTGCCATCAGCTCCCAGGAGTTTGCAGGGTAGTGCGGATCATTTCTCAGTCAGCTTTCTGACAAGTTAGTCATTTCTAATAATGGCAATGTGGGAGCTAATGGAAGATACTGTGAACCAGTTGCTGCCCAATTTAGAATACGTAGAGAATCTGGAGTTATTTTTAGAATTGTATTACTATGTTAAAGCGTTTCTGAAGTTGTTCAGGGTTGGTGCTTAGGAATCCTAAAGGGAAAACCTGATGGGCCAGTTTTAACTATAGCTATTGAGATTGTTTAATGTGTTAATTCATGGCAATGTTAGGAATTACTCTTTTTACATGCTTATTTAAGTCGATGGGAACTTGCTCTTTTAAAGTTATGATCTTTTCAGGTGGTATCTCTAAGGTCCCTTCCAACACAAACCATTCAGTGATTCTGTGTGCACATTGCTGAAATGTGGAGTCCCCTTAAGGTGACAATTTGTCCCATAGGTTTTTCATTTCTGAAGATTTCAGGGCCTCAAATTAATGCTTTTTCAGCTTCAAATTTGAGACCTGTTTGCAAACCAACACACAGCATGTTGGTGTCAGAATGTAATCAAGAACTTGGTTTATTTCCAAGAGCCTGGAGTGAGAGAATATTGGGAAAGAATCCTTCCCTGTGAGGGTGGGCAGGCCCTGGCACAGGTTGCCCAGGGAAGCTGTGGCTGCCCCATCCCTGGAAGTGTCCAAGGCCAGCTTGGAGAGGGCTTGGAGCAACCTGGGCTAGTGGAAGGTGTGCCTGCCCGTGGCAGGGGGTGGAACTGGGTGAGCTTTAAGGTCCCTTCCAACCCAAACCATTCTATGATTATTTTCATGAAGCTCGTAAGTTGGTCTGTGGAAATCTGCAGCACCAACCAGTGGCATTTACCATTGGCCAAGAGGTTTAAGACCTTGGTTTTACTTCACTGCTCTTTCACATCCTCCCCACCAGAGCTGGAGGGATAAGTCAATCCAGTGTCCCAAGCATTCCCTGGTGGAGAGTTTGGGGTGGTAGAGTGTTCCCTGCATGCCTGTATATGCAGCAACCAGTGCTGGGCTTACTCACTGTTCTCTCAGCTGATTTGCTCACTGCTGCTGCTAAGATATACCCAGCCTGGAGTGAGAAAGTAGTCCAAGCTTACCACTTGTGACTCAAAGATCATAAGCTGTAACATTATCTCATCTTGTGCAGTTTCTTCCATTTGTGTTCCTTGTGCCAACCTATTGCATTAGCTGTGCATCTGTTACTTTCACTGATGCCTTATAAAAGTAATAAAACAAGGAGAGAAAAGTTTACATTGGTCTAAAATAGACATGGCCTAGATGCTTTATTCTGAATAAAAAACCTTTTAAAATTCTCTATGTAACTGTCTCAAAATTTCCCTTGACTTTTGTAATGTTTTAAAAATAACTTGAAAATATTTGCTGCTTGTAATATGTTACTAAAGTGTTCCTCTTTTTTTTTTTTTTCCCTCAATAGAGAGGGGTGTGTGTTTACCAACAGTATCACTGTGGATACTTTTTGTTTATATTGAAGCAGCCATTAGATTTAAAGATTTAAAAAATTTCCATGTAGACCTTTGTCGTCCATTTGCAGCACACTGGTAAGTGGGTCTTTTTTCTCCTTTCGTTATTAACATTTATTTCACCAGGAAAAGTAATAATCAGGCCTTTTTATTTTGGTTCAGGGTTTGGCTGTTCAGTTCTCCCCTGCACAACTGTCATTAAATGTTCCATGGCAAATGTAAACATGAATGCAGGGTGAAGGAGGGCCTTTCTGCTACTGAATTGGATACAAACATTGGAGCTTGTCTTCAGAGTTTGGGAGCTGCAGCCACAGCTGCTTTGACATGGCATTACAAAAGAGGCATTGGCAGAGTTAACATCAGATACAGATGCAAATGATTCTGGCAGCACACTGAGAAATGCAGTTTGCACAGGACTGTTACTGAGCAAAGAGTGAGAAGATTTTAATGGTTAATAGTCATCTGTAGCTGAGTTTTCCTATGACGCAGGACACCTTCAGTGTTTAAAACACAACTTGACTGTGCTTTGGTAAAATTTTTCTCAGATATGCATTTATTTTTATTTCTTTGTTTGCTCCTTGATGGAGCACCTCTGTTAATAGACACACTGCATGATTTGTTAGCATTCTGTGTTGGTGCACTTGTCACAAGCTAATAGGAATACTTAAATTCTCTGTGATGAAGCTGATATGCAAAAATATGATTCCAAAGTTCTGTCATTCCCATCAACAAATGGAACAGCCAAGTCTGGGTTGAAGTGAAATTCTTCATGTCTTACCTGTCAGTGAGACAAGTGGAAGAACTAAGTTTAGAGATTAGATGTTTTTTTGCTTCAAGCTTCAAGGTCAGTATCTTAAATGAGGAATCTCCAAAGACCGTTTCTTGCCCACAAAAGCTGTTTTAATTGTGGCCTCCTCAACAGAGGCCGATGGTTATTGAGGCTTTGCCTTCGTGGTCAGATTGAGCCGGGGTGGGTGATCACAGCCTTGGGCCCCCAGGAAAGTTGTAGCCCCAGAGCTCTGTGTTCCATCAGCTTCTCCAGCTCCTCTTTCTCAGAAGGTGTCACAGGGCCTCTTGCGGAGGACATATTTTGGAGAACATTGTTTTGTCTCAGCTTTAAAAAGAGGTGGAAGAAGGATCTGCTCTTACTTTCTGCGTCTGGAAGGATGGGGCTGAGCTTCTCCTTTCACTGTTCTAGATGAATGTTGTTCAAGTATCTCCCAGTTTAATGGCTTGCATGTTCCATGACCCTTTAGAAACAAAACCTGGGATCTTTTGCTGCATTTGGTGTTATTTCCTTAAAAGATGTGTAATTCCTAGTCTGGTGCTGGTCTCAAAGCTGTCTTTGCTGTTCCTGGTGCAATTGCGTTGTTGTAATCCTTTAATCTGTGCTACAGTTAATTGCTGTCTGTCGTGAACTGTCATTTTATCTTGATAAAGAAGTGCCTACATTTTTGAACTGCAGCTTTATTGTAGTACATCAGAAACCATTTTATATACAATTTTATGTGAAAAGTTGTAATCCAGATGTATTCACAGCTACATAACTTACTAATTTGTTATTGTGGTTGCAGTTTGAATAATAACATTGCTTTGTTTTCCTTAGTATTGGCTACCCCGTGGTGACTTTGGGCTTTGGCTTTAAAAGTTATGTCAGCTACAAAATGCGTTTAAGAAAACAGAAAGAAGTGCAGAAGGAGAATGAGTTCTACATGCAACTCCTGCAGCAAGCGCTACCCCCAGAGCAGCAGATGCTGCAAAGGCAAGAGAGGGAGGCAGAGGAAGGCAAGTTATTACTTAATGTGTTTTCTATTTTCTGCTATTTAAAGAAAAACAAACACCAAACCTGCTAAGGAAGAGCTTCTTTAGCCCATGTTGTTTTAATGAAAGTGCAGGAACTCAGAAACAGCCAAAAATAAAATAATTTTGGCAGTGGTTGATATGACAGAAGTGAATTATGGCCTCTCTGCTTAGTTCTTTATTGGCAACTCATTAATCTGGTCAGTCAGTGTTCTATGAAGCACTAGTATTTAATAATAAAACCCTTGGTTACTGTTCCCTGTCTGGAATGAAGAAAAAATCTTAAAATATCATGTGACTTCAGATTTTCTTTCCTGGATAGTCTCCAGTAATTATTTTTTTCTGTAGAAATGACTGACATGTACATAATGATTTTTCTTTTGGTGTCACAGTATTGATTGATTTAATGAACTAAGGTTTTGTTTGTTTTTTTTACTTTGGTGTTGCAGCAGCCAAAGGATTATCTGATATGGATTCCTCGATACTTCTGCAGCACAATGGAGGCATTCCAGCCAATAAAAAAATATCTGCAACATTGCCAGAGCTAGAATATAGAGAAAAAGGGAAAGAAAAGGACAAGGATGCGAAGAAACACAACCTTGGAATAAATAACAATATTTTGCAACCTGTAGACTCTAAAATACAGGAAATTGAATATATGGAAAACCATATCAATAGTAAAAGATTAAATAATGATCTTGTAGGAAGTACAGAAAACCTCTTAAAAGAGGACTCATGCACTGCCTCGTCCAAAAATTACAAAAATGTCAGTGGAGTTGTGAACTCCTCACCTCGCAGTCACAGTGCAACTAATGGGAGCATCCCCTCCTCGTCCACTAAAAATGAGAAAAAACAGAAATGTGCCAGCAAGAGCCCCAGCACACATAAGGACTTAATGGAAAATTGTATTCCTAATAACCAGCTAAGCAAACCTGATGCACTGGTAAGGTAAGTTTGATCTGAGCATTGTGTAATATCCTGCCTGCGTTTCAGTACATCAAATTTTTAATTCTTTTTTTCTTAGAAAAATGGAATTTATGATCACATAAAGCAGAATTGTTTAGTGGTGGAATAGGATCTCTGGAAGCTGGGCCTTTTGGATTCTGCTCCTGATTTGTGTTTGATACAGAGCATTGAGCAAATTGTTTCCTTTCTACCTCAGCACAGGATGCTCACCTACCTCACAGGGGTGTCTTGGGGCACAGGAAACAGCTCTTATCTGTTCATAGAAGACATGAGAGAAATGTGGAAAATCATCTGTTCTTGACAAGTCTTCCATGGAGTGACCTTTACCTCTCTAGAGAATTCAGTGGGGTTGGATGGTTCCTGAACCAGTGTTTTGTCTTAGTTTTTAGTTTTATTTTTCCTTTGAAATGTTTGGCTTTTGTTTTAATCTTCAATTTACGCCTTACAGTGCTGAGTTCAGGCTCTTGCTGCCTTCTTGCTTTAAGTACAGGTCACAGGGATTTAATTTAGCTGCCTTGTAAACTGTAAATGTGAAAGAAGTCACATCTTTACATCTGCTCATCTGAAGTTTAAAGGAAGATGAATTTATGAGGTGCAGCTCAGTACTTGCAGCATATCCTGAGACATATGGTGTTGTCATATGTTACCAGAACAGCACTGGTAAGAAAGAGGTGGGATGTGAGTGTTCACAATGGGATAGAGAGATGTCTAGAACAAAACTGTTGTACATTTATGCACTTTCCAACCATTTTCCACCTGCCTTAGGCCTCTCTTATTCCTTTCAAATACTCTTTGGCCAACAAATCCTTGGTGCTCAACTTAATTGGCAGATCAGGTTTCTTTTCCCTGCAGGTACCTTTTGGTAATTGGACTTTTGACTCTGATCTGTCTCTGAGGATTTGTGCTATGGGAATACAATTCCATGAAAATACTATTTTCTCCTCTGATAATCACACTGTCACTGATTGACATATCACTGCTAATTAAATATCCAGACTAATTGATACCTAATGTCTGCAGAGAAACCTGTATGAAGCAAGTAAGAAACCAGGTAATCAATCTAATGTGGGCATCAAATTCAGCCAGGATTAATGGGATGCAGGTGGGTCTTCCTTCAGCAGCACTGCACCAGAATACCTGTGCACAGGACTGATGGCTTTGAATCTTCCCATTTTCAGCTGGGCATCTCTGCACTCTTTATATGGCTTGTTTGCTCACTGAAGAAGAGAGCAGGTCAGTTCAGTTTGCTGCAGCTCAGAATATCATTCCATAGTCTTGAGAAAAGAGAAGGGAAGGGCTTTATAGAATGAACTGCCAGACTAAGAATCTTGTCCCATGTAGCTGTGACAAGGAAGGAAATTTAAACCTTGTAAATTTAAAGTGCACATTGAAATCTTTATATGCTGCAATGTGAGCTTAGACCAGGTGGTCACTAGTTGTCCAAAGTGGGTTTTTTAATGGAGAATTGAGTATACAATAAACTACATGGTGTCCTTACAGAATTCCATCTTCTGTAACTCACTGGGTAAGGACAGAGTACACAATTACTGTACTCTGAAAGTGCCTTCATGCAGCGTAGCCTTACCCTGAAACTGAATTAAACTACTTCAGTCTTTTGTTTGTCAAGTGTTATTATGGGATGCGTGGGTGTGATGTGGCTGTTGTGCTACAAATTCGTGTTGCTTCTTATTGTACCCTCCTTTCCCTGAGCAGGAACACTGGGAACAGCAGCATCCTGTGTTGCTGCTCCCAGTTTATTACAAACCAGGATGACTGAAATCATTCATGAAATCTTGCTCCTATTCAGCTGTAGTGTGTAGCTCCTACACCAATGGAACTATAAACTCACCTGACAAACTGGATGGGATGGAATGCACTTAAATTTAAAAATTCATGGTTGTTTTTCTTTTAACCTTGTCAATTATCCTGTCCCTGGAGTGTGAGGCATTTGTTCATCATCTTTCCACTTCTAGTAGTATTACTCATTCCTGTTATTAAACTTTTAGGCCGCATCAGTTCTGTACCCTGAAAAGGGCTGAGTGAAGTCCTGCATTTGTGTCCGACTTTCAGATCAGATTTGCTCAGCTTCCAAATAAAGATGCTTTTTATAACCTCATGTCCAGCAAACTCACATCATGATGTCAAAACCAAGCTGCTTTCCTTTTGTGTTCTCAAATAATTTCCTTGAGCTGACTAACCAGTATTAAATGTAAAATGTGCCTTATGGCTGCTGGGGAATTGGGAATAACAGGGCTGGAGACAGTAAAGATTGAGGGGGTATTGAGATCAGGATGGTCTTGCAGTGGTGTTAACTTTTAAGTACATGATGTGACATATCTGGAAGGGTACTGCTAATTGTTTTATATATATTTATATATACAATATTGCTCTTATTTGAAGCTGAGTATTTTCATTCTGTCTGGTAGATGGTTGGTGCCTGAGTGTTTGGGTTTTTGGAGAGGAACTTACTGATCCCCCCATCCCTGGGTATTTCGGTGAATATTCTGTTGTGTTACTGTAATTTGGATGGCAAGAGCTGAGGGATTCAAGAGGCTCTGTCCCTGCTGATCGGCCTTGGCAATAATCTCATGGGTTTTGCTGTTCCTACAGTTGAAATGAGTATCTTCGTCTGAGGGATGCTGAAATCTGCTGTTTGTTTGTCAAGCACTTAATAATTAAATCTCTGTGATCTGAGCTGCTTATTCCCCAGCACTGTGGGAATTGGGCCAAGGGATGGATCCGTTTGGTATCCAGTGAATGGATAAACTTGGGATCCCTTTGGACTTACTGTGGTTTGTCAGTAGGTACAGAACAAGTTCACTTTTTTACTGTTTCACTGTAATTTCTGAGGTGAAACAGATTTTGTTCATGGTTTAGAGGCTCAATATATGGAACAAGCCTGAGCTGTAATTGCTGCAGAATTTCTATTTTCATATGTTGCATATTACCCAGCAAAAATCATGACCTGCCTCTGCCTTTTTGCACCCTTAAAAAAATCAAAAGCCACACACAAAAACCTGGCAGTGCTGCTTGGCAAAAGTGGCTGTATCCACAGAGGTCTTGCCTTTGGCACGTGAGGTGATGAAACAAGCTGTCTTATGTACTAATTATTTTCAGAGATAGCGATGACAACTTCTGGCAGTTGGACCAAGAAAGGTATTTGTGAAGCAAGAGCTAGTCTACCACATCTTACTTTGCTTGTCTAAATTTTCATTACCTGCAGAGACAGACTAGAAGTTTTTAATGTAAATTTATGTCCATTTGATGGTAATTATTGTACATTGTCATGGCATTGTTGTTGGCCAGAGTGCTGCTGCTTCTTCTTCATCCCTCCTGCCTGAAATGGCATTAACATACCAGAAGGCTTCCTGCTGTCAGCTGTAGTGGGGTGATGGTCAGGGTTTCCTGCCATAGGGTGGGAGTGAAGGCAAGTCCAGAATAGAAAAGTAATAGAATTGAGGATGTAAATTAGAAATCGGGGAGACAATCCTTCTTACAGACCATTTTCAAGCCACTTTCAACATAGTGCTTAGACTGTTCTGTAGCAGAATAACCTTTTGAAATGCCAGCTGCTAAGATCAATGCTGTGCAGGAGGAAAATAAGTATCTTGGCTTCCTCTCTGTGGATTACTGTCCTTTGTGGTAATGAAAAATGCTCTGAGGAGATGCAAGTGCCCGTGTGTTGGTTCCAGCAGAACCTCAGTGCTGTGGGATCACCCTGCCCACTTCAAAGGAGCAGGTTCACTGCAGGAGGTGCTTGTGCCAGAGCAGAACAAAGGGGGGAAATGGGGCTTTTGAAACACATCTGAGTGCCTTCTGGGTCTTGTAAAATTTTAATTTTTATATAAATCATGTTTAATTCCTGTACCATTGCCAGGTGATTGTGGGATGGCGTTACATGAATGAGTAAACTAAGCAAGAGGGGTGTGTTATTCTCCAGACATCGATGCTTAGGAGCATTAAGCTGAATTGAGTTGTCTTTAAGTTGATCCATTAATCTTCCCTGAAGCATTTGGAAAAATACTCAGTCTCTAAGGTGATTCCTAACAAATTCTCTTCATCAGTGAGAGTAGGAATGATATGAGGTGGTCTGAGAGAAGAAAATGGATACATCTGCATTTAAAATAATGACAAACTGAAAGAATTGACCGTGGTTGTATAAACAGCACATCATAATTTGCAACAAACTCTCATTTTAAAAACAGTTCTTTGTCAGAATGACTACAGTTTCTGCAGCAATAGAGAAAAGCATCTTCTAGAACTCAGGTTTTCTTTACTCCCCCCTCCTTTGTAAATAACTTTTTCCAATAAGCCTGGAAATAAGAGACTTAAACACAAAATGAAATCATAGTAAGAATAACAATAATCTGAAAAATTCTGGTTTATTGGGTCATTTATCATTGTAACAGCAGTGCAGACTATTCCAGAGGGGAGGAGGGAAAACTCCATGCACTGGTCTGTGCTGGCAGTAGTGAAACTTTCTTTTACAGCATGTTATTGGCTTGCCTTGATGTTGTGCTTTTATTTTAAAAAGAGTGGTTTTAATGTCCTTCTATGAGAAATGGCTTCTCTAATGTTGGGTGACCTGACAGAGAATGAAAGAAGTATGTGTGGTTTTGAGGGGAAACTAAACTCATGTCTTTTCTTTTTTAATGAAGTTGTATCTCTATCTAATTGTGACAGGGCTGGGAGAGAAACCATGTAGGAAACATTTGGTCCCTGCATTATGCTGGATTGTTACCTTCCTCATTTTGGCTAGTGAGGAGCATTCATTTGCTCCATAATTTGCAGAAAATGTCTGCTCCAGTATTTAAAGCTGTAGAAAACCTACAGCAGAATCAAAAGGAGTAATTAAAACCTGCTAAAATCTTACTTTAGAACTTTATTCGAAACATGACCATCAATAGATCAATTTTGAATGGTTTTGTCTGGCGTTGGCTTGCAAAAGGTTAGTTTTCTCTGTATTAATTCTCTTCTGCCCCTCTTGAGTGATGTCTCCTGAATGTGCCACCCTTCCTGAGCCTCCCAAAGTTAACCCACACAGCTCTGGCTGGACGCTGTTACCTGTGCTGGGGGAGAATGAGAGCTGTGGCTTGTGGGCTCATCCTTTGCCCTGCCTGGAAGGTTGGCATCCTGGCTGCTCCCACTTGAATGTACTCCATGGATCCTACAGGTTTGTTCCAGCAAGTCTGGAGCACCCCCACGAGCACTCAGGTGCAGGAATGCCACCAACCAGATGGCTTCAGAAACTTGAACTAATGTCAATACTCTGTTGCCAAAAATACAAATTCAGCTTGTCCTGTGCCAGCACCTCTGATTTATTTACACTTTATGTGATCAGGGCTTCTTTCCTGAAGTACTAAATACCCCAGATAAATCCCAGTATATCTTATTTGAGCAATTTTGCCATAGCCTGAGCTATAGGGAAAAGGCTATTTGCAGCTGTCTTACCAGTTATCACTTTATTGTAGACATGTGTATTGAAATTATGGATGGGTATTTGTCAGTGTAAAATGGGATTTATGTCATTTCCTTTGCATTGTCCTACCAACCATTTTTGAACCTATTGATGAAAACTTGTTGGCACACAGCAGTCTGGAAATGGTTCCTACATCTTCCTACTCTCTTTAATTAAAAAGTTTGCTCTTTCTAAAACACTGAGCTACTGCTTATTGAAAGATGAAATTGAACTCTCATATCTTTGCCCAACCACTGTCCAGTCTCTCACTTAGCACCCTGAACATGGTGACAATACACACCTAATAACACCTATAACATCTGCTGATGGGTTTCCATTTTTAGGTTCTGTGGTTGAAAGAATATTTGGTTAGGTTTGCAAATTCTTTTCTTTCAACAACACAGGACAAGGTGTTCAAATGGTTTTTGGACTTCCATTTGAAATGTGTATTTACTTTGTACTATTACTATTTACCTACAAGTATAACTTGATTTTTTTTTTTCTTTTTAAGGGTACATTTGACCATGGTTTGTACTACAATAAAAGGAGTTGATATTACCAGGGGGGCAGTTCAAGTCTAACTAGAAAGGCAGGTAGCTCAGTTCAGCCGGTGAGATCTGAGCAGTAGAGTCAGCCAAGTGTGTTGCAGCCCAGCCATGCTCCTTTGTAGGCTGCTCCTTGCTGTTCATTTACCTCTTTGGTGCAGCTTGAGCCTATTACAGATATACTTTTATAAATTTCCAGAACTTTGATGGTTCCACACTTAACCACAATTCATTGGTTCAGGATGTTCTCATGCCTCATGCTGTTCCATCTCTCAGTAGCCTTTTAGGCTGAGGTTTTCCTGCACTGAACCCAGAAGTGTTTCATTAGGAAGGGGAAAAGCTATAACCATTTATCTGCACTACTGAGTGTCAATAAGGGAAGTTCTTTTTGGCTTTTGTGACTATTCTCCTCAAGTCTTAATGCTCGATTGCCACTAATTCTGTGTGGAGTCCTAGGAAATAAAACCGTCTCTGTCTTATTTATGAACTTCCAGTTCAATAACTGACAGAGCAAATGTAGCTTATGTGAAAATGACTGAGGTGTATTTGCTTTAAATAAGTGTATAACACAGTTTAAACAAGGTTGATCAGTCACCTGTGATGTGTTTTTATTCTAAAAATCAATAACCTTATTTTGAAAATGTGGGGGGAAATTAAAGTGACCTGAGTGCCTCTCTTCTGAATCTTGTGTTTTATTTAACCGTCTTTGTTGAAAATACTTTAATTAATAAGATTACATGAATCTTCAAGAACTTTCTAAAGCTACAATTCAAGTGGGTAGCAGATGGTCTCTGTTCAGGAGCAATTAAAACTAAATTTACTGACTCCTGAACTGTGGATGACTTACCACATTCTCATTATTCAAAATTCACATCATGTGCTATAAGAAAATACCAACATGTTGAGGTGAGAATTCAGCAGTATGGCCCACAGCTCAGTTCTAGCTAATAAATGAAGCTCAGAATTTGTGGAGAGAAGTAGAATTTGTTCATATGTGGATCTCTTCTTGTTTAGAACTTCTCAGACTAGCAGAAGATATAGTTCCATAGGATTTGTTTTACAACTTCACAGTGCATGGAAGAAACCAAATTGCTGTGGGAGGTTATGAGGTGTATGTATACATGGAGCTATATCAGTATGGTTATATAAAACATGATTATTTAGCAAAGATACACATAATTTCTGAGAGTTGATTGTTTGAAGTCTGAAGGTTGGGAGGGGTTGGCAGATGGTGTGAAGTTTACTCTGCTTATTTTTATATAACGTGCTTGAACCTTTGGGTGAGTGGGAAATGAAGTTGAAATTGTCTCTTCAAATTTGTCTTTCTTAGGTTGGAACAAGATATTAAGAAGCTAAAGGCTGACCTGCAGGCGAGCAGGCAGATCGAGCAGGAGCTGCGCAGCCAGATCAGCTCTCTGAGCAACACAGAGCGTGGAATCCGCTCAGAAATGGGGCAGCTCCGGCAGGAGAATGAGCTGCTGCAGAACAAGTACGTGTTCACTGCTGGAGCCTAGGGTCTGGAAAAGGGAATCATTATTGTTTTTATCATCATTATTGTCGTTACTGTTGTTGTTGTTTACTCTATTACTTTATTTTAGTAATATTACTAATAGTAGTATTACAACAATTTCTGTTACTTGCATTAATATTTTTAACCCCCCCCATTGAATACCATCCCTGTTGCCTTCCAGATTGCACAATGCTGTACAAATGAAACAAAAAGACAAACAAATGATCAGCCAGCTGGAGAAGAAACTAAAGGCAGAGCAGGAGGCACGAACCTTTGTAGAAAAACAATTAATGGAAGAAAAGAAAAGGAAGAAGTTGGAAGAAGCAACTGCTGCACGTGCTGTGGCGTTCGCTGCTGCCACGAGGTGCTTTGGGGAGTCTTTTTTCACCTTCCTGTACATAAGGGAGTAGTTTATTTCATTTTTTAAAAATTCCGAAGTGTTTATTGGTGTTAAGGCAGAGGGCAGACTGGGAGATCTCCGAGCCTCAGTACCTACATATATTACATTTACACATGTGATATGAATTACATGGATGAATATGCTCTACAGAGCATATTTAGAACATAATGCTGTAAATTATCCGCTGTACCTTGACTGTGCTGACAGAGATGTTGTACCTGCCTGGGTCAGTCTGCTTTAAAAAAACAACATCTCCTTCCACGTGGGGACTGTGAGTCAAGGATTTGTGCAATGACATTGGCCAAAATACAGTTTTGATCCCACATCTTGGAAGTTTCCTGCTCTGGCTGGTAGCTGCCAGTGCTCAGCACTGGGATGTCAGTAGTCACACACATGAAGAGAGGGGAGCACGGCACAAGTGTGGATGACATTAATCTGCAGTGCTCCAAATGTCTAAAAAGAATTATTTCTGCTTTTCTGTTCTTCATATTCCAAAAATATTCTAAATTTCCTAATACTTGACATATAACTGCATTGTTGCCATGAGGGAAACTACTTTTCTGCAAAGAAGAAAGTTAACTTCCTCTTTTTATCCTTCAATTTTTATATTCATTTTCATGGTATAAGTTGGGGAATGACAGCCTCATTCTTATTTCATCTTCTTCCCTTTTCATGTTTTTTCTGCAGGGGAGAATGTACTGAAACTCTGCGAAATCGTATCCGAGAGCTGGAGACAGAGTGCAAGAAGTTAACAATTGACATAAAGCTGAAAGAAGATCAGATGCGAGAGCTAGAAATGAAAGTTCAGGTAATGACAAAGCACCAGGGGCTTAGATCAGCATCACAAGGAGAGCTTTCAGCCCTCCAGAATTCAAGGATCTGCATCAGAGGCAATCACCACCTTCAGTAATTGTGCTGTTCAGATGTTTGTCTTGCATGTCTTGCACCAGGGTTTATCAGAAAGTAGATATGAGGAAGGTTAATAGTCTCAGCTCCACACCATTCAGTTAGTTAAATTAGGATTTTTCTCCCCAAACCCATTGCTCTGTGTAGACTGAGGATGTAATCCCCTCAGCAACATCTCTTTCACCTAATGCAAGGAGCTTGTTGCTAGTCTTTATTATTATAAATTCACAAGTTCCTTTATACAAATTTGTTTAATTTACATTATTTATATAATTCATTATGTATACATATTATAGAATTCACACAGGTTGCAGTCTGAAGCACTGGCCAGGCTTTTTTTTTGCAGGGAAAAGTGCTTCAATATTGAAAATACTTTGTGGTAGACGTGCAGCAGAAACAGTGTCTGGCATGTTACAGTGTGAGAGCTGAGATGTGTGAGTTGCAGTTGACCGTATCCCTTTCAAATGTCTGTTCCTAAAGATGTACTTGGACTGTCAACTGACAATTGCATGAATATGTGTTGTTAATGTCTCCTCAAAATCCACCTGGTGTTTTTGTGAACTTTTTTCCAAACAGCATATGCAGCCTTGTTGTTCCTGGGTTTACCAAACCCTTGCAAACAAGGGTGGTTTATCTGTGGAAAGGATGAGCGTGGCTTTCAAATAATTAAAACCAGCTATAATTAATTTTTTTAATTTCATTAGCTTCTTCAAACTCTTAGAGAAGCATTTTGTTACAAGGCATTAATACTTGCATTATTGTTTCTCCATTTAAAAATATAGAACATTTTTGTGTATAGTATTTTTTCCCCAGACATGGGTTGCCTGTCTCTCATATACAGGACACTTGCTCCCTCTTTTTCTCCTTTTTTTTCTTAATTACTGGGTTTGTAGCACACTTAGGTTCAATGTGGGAGGTATTCTGAGACAAAGAAATCCCTCTCATCAGCCATATGAAATGGCTTAAAATGCTTATTTAGTGTCACTTTAAACTGTATGGCAGGAGGTGAGTTCCCATGGAGGATCTGGAGCATTGGGAGCAGCTGAGGGAGCTGGGGGCGCTCAGCCTGGAGAAAAGGAGGCTCAGAGGGGACCTGCTCATTCTCCACAGCTCACTGAGAGGAGGGTGCAGCCAGGTCACTGCTCCAGGTGGCAAGGGAAACAGCCCCACGTTGTGCCAGGGCAGGTTCAGGTCAGATTTCAGGGCAGTTTTTTCCTGGAGAGGGCTGTAAAGCTCTAGGCCAGGCTGGCTGGGGCAGTGCTGGAGTCGCCATCCCTGCAGTGTCCATCCAGCGCGTGGACGTGGTTCTGGGGTGAACATGGTGCTGCTGCCGTGGCACTTGGACCTGAGTGTCTCCAGTGCCTTTTCCAGCCTTTCCATGTGTCATGCCAGGCGTTCTGCTTGTGGGAAGTGTTTCCACATCCCCCGTCCCTTGGCTGGGAGGGTTGTGTGGCAGCTCAGCTGGCACTCGGGAGCGCGTTCCATGTTTTGGGTGGAGGGGCTTGCTGTGAATGATGGAGCGCTGAGGAACAGAGTAAATGGTGCTCACTGCACTGTAATTCTGCATCGTTCATTATAGCTTTAATCACTTGTTTGATGGCCATGTGTAATTACTAGAGGTAATATTACATTGTCCTTAATTAACCATCATTTTAATTTTACAGTATTAATGCCAGGCCCAGTAACTCGCTGTGGGGAAGAGCAAAGGCTTCTCAGTCTGCCTCATGTGCAAAGTGAATGAGGGTAACATTTGTCCTAATTCTTCCCGCAGGAGCTGCGGAAGTACAAGGAAAATGAGAAGGATACAGAGGTGTTAATGTCAGCACTTTCAGCCATGCAGGATAAAACACAGCACTTAGAGAACAGCCTGAGTGCGGAGACCAGGATCAAGCTGGATCTGTTCTCTGCACTAGGAGATGCTAAACGGCAGCTGGAGATTGCCCAAGGTAACAGTGCAGGGAGAATTCAGCACACGGGAGAGGAAAACCATGGAAGTATCTCCGGGTGGGTGGGATGTGGCCCCTCTCAGCATTGCAGCTCCCAGTGTCCTGCAGCACTGTGAGTGTGAGCCCAAACCATCCATCTGACCTCCTTTCCCCAGCTATCAAACTGACAGGAAACGTCAACATGGGTGTTTTAAGTTAATTTATTATTATTTTCTACATTTTTATAAACCCTTACATAAAGCTGAAGGTCTTTTAAAGAGCTAGGAGAGCTCTCTCTTTTAAGAGCTAAAATAATAGTTGCCATATATTAAGATGTTGTCTTTGAATCCTAATAATAATATTTTATGGCTCCTGAAGTGAACAAAACCTAATTGGGGGGGAATAACCCAACCTGTTTTGAACCTCAGCCTGGTGAGGTGAGCACCGTGGTGCCACCAGAGGGAGCAGGAGACCAGCAAAACCCTGCCCAGCCTGGCCTTTGTGCCGCTGAACAAACCATGGAGCAGAATTCAATAAGCTTTTGATTTAACACCAGTTTCATTTCCCTGCAGAAGTTTGATTGCAGGAAAATTTGATTAGAGTGAGAAATTGCTTTGTTTCATTTCATTGCTGTTTTTCTTTACCTAGTTTCATGAATTGCTGTGGTGATGTCGTGAGTGTGCACAAAGGGGGTTAAAAAATGATGGGAATTGGACAGTTTTGAAAATAAATAACACATTTAATAAGCAAACACTTGTGCTCTTTGTGAGTGGAAAAGTGCAGAAAAACGTTGAGCCATAGAAATAATCTTTGGATGTGGTGCAGCTCTGAATCCAGACACTGCAAGACTATAATAGCAGAGCTGTGTTTAGTTACTTATGTGGTAATTAGGGATAATTGGACACAACTGCTCAACAAAACCAGGAGTTACACGGGTTGTGCTTTTACTGAGGGCGTGACAAAGAACTGAATGTCTTTGGAGTGTTGCACTTCAACAACTCAATCACTGAACGCTGAAAACTGCTGCTGGTTCTAAGTGATGTTATTTGCTGTTTTCAGGGCAAATCATTCAAAAAGATCAGGAAATCAAGGACCTAAAACAGAAGATTGCAGAAGTTATGGCAGTAATGCCCAGCATAACATACACTGCAGCCACCAGCACTCTGAGTCCCGTTTCCCCACATTACTCTTCCAAATTTGTGGAGACCAGCCCTTCCGGACTCGATCCCAATGCCTCTGTTTATCAGCCCTTGAAGAAATGAATGCCAAGTTTCTTTTTGCCCAGTAATTTTGTCATGCTGAAGGCATCACACAGGAGTGTCTCTTGCAGTCAAGATGAAATTGTATTGTGTGAGACTGTATTGTTGTCATTTAAAACAGGATAAAAGAACATCTGGATTGACTAGAACTGCCCATCAGTTTTTCTTGTAAATTTTTAGAAAACCTCACAGAACTTTGCAATTTATTTTCCTTGGCCAATGCATTAAAAACAATTCTTCGTTTTCAAGTAGCCAATTTTGCCTTTTTATGTAGTCTTGCATGGTTTCCTCTTGAAAAAATACAGGGCTTTGCTTGATTTTGAACCCTTTCTTCCTTTTTTTTTTTGTTTGTTTGTTTAATAAATTGAATTTGCAGATTCATTCAGAAATAGTGAGGAAAAAATCTTTAGTTTTTACAGTGAAAGGGTTAAATAATCTAACAAAGCTTTGATTTATAGATGTGTTAAAGAGAAATACGTGATGTTGCAGAAGATAATTTGATTTACCCCTCAAAGGACCAAACAAATTTCAGGGGCATTGTTTAAAGGAAAGAGTAAGAGATAGATGATGATGTGACGGTGGTTGTTGTGTGAAATATTTATATTCCCATTGGTGTTTTTAGTCATTGAGAATTGCTAACAGTCTTGTTCACAGTGCCTTGGGAAAAGACATTTCAAGAGGAAACTTGATAGTTTAAACTATTTTTCCCCCTTCACTGTCATCTAGTTTATATATCAAGCTCATTATAGAGTCTACTGCAAATTGTACATGGTAATTTGGATGTTCATTATAAACCAAGGTTACATCTTCTGTTTATTTTGATATAAACTCAGCAGTGTTCTGTAACTTGCCTTGATTATTCTGCATCGTGGAAGGCACAATATTAATCCAGAAGCGTTAACGTGAAGGTGGAGCTGTGCAATGTACTGTATACAAGAGACTGTAAAGCTGGCTAATAAAACCTGCAGTTCTGGGGTTTTTTTATTTTATTCAACTGTGATTTACACTTTATATCACCTTGTGTTTGACAGTTTAAATGGAGCTGAATGTTTTTCGGCTGTTGTGCCAAGGCATTTGGGTTTTTTTAATGAGTTTTAAAGGAAACTCATAAATTGCACAAAGGTTTAAATTAAGATGTATATTATATATTGGTAGAAAGTGTTTGCACTGGCAACTTCAGAAGTGTTTCAGAGTTTTGGAGGCGGGGGGGTTGGAGGGGTGGGAAGCAAAATTGTACAGGAAACTAGCAGAAAAACAAACCCAACGTTAGGATTTTGCAAACATGCAGTGGACTCTGGAAGGACAAAGTTCTTATGAAAAGAAAAAAAAATTTTTTTTTTTTAAGTTATGGTGTTAATTGACATGTTGCCTCACGGGGAAAAAAAAAAAAGTAGGACAGGAAGTCAATAGAAGTATTAAAGTTACATCCTTTTAATCACAGCTATTCCTTTGGGATACAATTTCTAGCTTTAGCCAGGTGTGCATGTTGCTGTCATTTGCATTTTTGAATCATCTCGTGTAATTGTCACCATGAAAGTGTTACTCAGAAATGTCATGGTTTTTCCATCTTTGTGCAAAACATGAAATATTGTCACTGACTTTTTGTGTTGAGGTTCCCCCATTTTGCTGTCCACTTGGGCACAGTTTTCGTTCAATACTTGGTCTTGGCTGCATTCTTTTTTTTCTGTGGGGTTTACAAAGAATAAACATTTTCTTGCAGATAAAAAGAGATAATTATTTTTTGCCTTTTTAACTGACCTGATTTAGAAGTATAAAGAACATGTTTTGTTTAAAGAGCACCCTGTTATTCCAGGTAAGCGTCTTCTGCAGCAGAGCTTCAGTGGAACAGAAGGAAGAACAGATGTTCTCTGTGTTCAAGGATAAACTTAGCAAGTTCCCCTGTCTGTGGGCTCTAAAAAAAGAGGAAAAACAGGTAAATTTAAATTTATAGAGAATTGCAGAAGTCTGTAAGCTTAGCCTTTTTCTTTCCCACCATTCTTACTGGAAAAGCAAGGCCAAGATGAACCGTTTAAAGGTTTAAGCATTGTTCCTGTCTAGATAAAAAAAGAGAGAAAATAACTTTTCCCTTGTTTTCAGTGTTTCTGCCCAATTCTCTCAGCAGCCACACTTCCCGTTGTAAAATTTTTTATTGAGAATCCGCTTTTGAGGTAAATGACCTGGGTTTTCCCTCTTTGCTTTGGCTCCTGGCACAGGTGTTCTCACACTGCATTAAACCTCCAGGTGAAATTTTTCTGATCCCAAGAAATTTCAACCTCAACAATCCCATGTTCCTGTTGCAAGTTCTGCCAGAACCTCCCAGTTCCTTGAGGAAACTTTATTTAATTTTATTATTATTCTCAGCCACCACCATCATGACATACATAGAATATTTCCTAATCAAAATACACTGTAGATAAGTTTACAATTTGAGCAGACCCTGTTCTCCCTAAGACCCTCCGCAGCTCAAATGGCAGCGTTCCCTCAGGAAAGGTGGAAGGATCTGCTCTGAGAACCAATGCAAGGAAATAATTCAAGCATCAGATCTTACACCAGCCAGCCCCTGGGTCTTTAAATATTGAAATGTCTGAAATGGAAAATAATGACTCATCATAACTTGTCGTTGCAAAATGAATATATGGGGAGTTTAAGCACATAAGTGTGCAGAGGAGTCACTGAGGATATTTTGGTTTTTTCCTACAGTCAGTTTTGAAATGAGGAATGAATACTCTGGAGAGATCTGCAAAAATAAACCTTAAGTATCCAGAACTTTTCCCAGCCAGCATAAGTCTAGGAAGCAAAGGTAATGGAAGGGCAGGGCTTCTGTGTAATGGCTTTAAGTACCTCTGGGTTTATCTTCACTAAAAAATCTAAGTAGAGCGGAAAGCAGTATGTAATTTTAATACTTAACAAAAAGCTCCTTTACTCATAGAATTCATTCTGTAACTGTGCCAAGATGAACTGGCTCCTCTTTCTCAACATATTTCATGGTGATGGGGAAGGGGAGGCTTAAAAGCATGTATTGAACTCCGTCTGACTTCATCAAATAACTTCTAGACAGTAGAAAGTCCCTGCTTGGACTGGAATCCTCTGGAAATGGAGCTGGAGATTCCACCTTCAGAGCAGGAAAGCAGGTGAACTTCCACCTCTCTCCAAGGACTCATTTCTACTGAAGTGCTCAAGCAGAACAAACTTGAGGTTTGTTTTTCCTTTTTCTTTCTAAAGTGTTAAATCAGATTTGGAAGCTGTTTCTTGCCTCACGTTGCCTTAAGCACTTTGGAATTACACACTGGAGGAACTGGCTCCAAGACAGTTTCTTAGGCCAAAACCAACATGCCTTTTGGCATTTCCTGATCCTGCCATTCCTGTGTCCAGGAGCTGGCTGCTCCAAATACATTGTTATTGATGACATTTATGTGCAACAGATGAACTTTTTTGTGCTTCAGAATAAAAATCTCTCCAATAGCTAGAAGTACACATCTGATAAAAATGCTCTATTAAAAAGTTTAACCCTTTACCAATAGTGCCTGTTACTGAGACTAAAACTGTTCTCAGTATTAACATTTGGGAATACAAGAACCCAACATCTGTACTCGAGCTCACGCAGGCAGATTTGTGCACCACTCTTGTGCAGCAGTTTGATCACCTGCAGCAGTGAATTGCAGGGGTTTTTCTGAAGTTTTAGATATATGCTCTGGTTATTAAACACTCCCACAGGATTTGGAGTGCAGTGGGGATGTATTTCTTTCCTACTAGACACTTCCTTTTCTTCTAATTTGAAAGGCAAGGTCAGAAATAAATGCTCAGCATGTTATTCCATCATAGATAATGACATCTGAGATGCCCCAGTATCTTCATTGCATCGCTAAAATAATACCCATCCGTAAGACTGAAACAGTCCTAATAAAGGAGAAGAGGCAGGAAAAATCCATTTCAATCAAGTTCAGATGTAAGTGGCTCATTTACCTACAATCTGAGTGGTGATTATGCTGTTCTAGACCACGCTGTCAGGTTCAGAAAATACTGGGGTTTATTGCTTGCAGTGAAAGTCTTTATATATCTTGCATAATTAACATTAAATTTCCCATCAAAATGTAGTTGGTATGAGCAATAATGGTTTGATTGTAATAAAATAATAGTGACAAGGAAAGTGCAGCCTCTCCCTTTACAAATGCTCCAGGAGTACGTTATTTTGGGGGGAAAAGCAGTATTTTCTTGCTCTACCCCAAAGCACCAGGTCAACAGTTCCCTCTGCCCACCAAGCCCAGCATTAACAGAGTCCCCTGATCCTAAACCAATCAGCAGCTTCAGGTGGATTTTCTCATCCTTTGCTTTCAAGCCATTCCATTCCAAGTCTGATTGAAACGTTCCTTATGCAAAATGCATGACAAGCATTTGGAAGCCAATTTAAGACGGTGCTAAACCCAAGAGATTCTACAAGATTGAAATAACCGGCATTTTACAACCTCTATCTCTGTAAGTGCTCACTTAATCTGATCTGTTTCCTCGTGTGTTTGCTGCTCTATCCCAACTTTCATTAACCTTGACTAAACAATTTGGTTTCATGGTGATTTTTTTGTAACCTCTTTGGGTGTATTGTCACTTTGAACCATAGGTTTATCTGTAATTTCTTTTTCTTAATTAGGCTTAGAGTGGAGTTGTTTTGACCCCTTTCTGAATCAACTGCCATATAGAATAATTACAAGTAATCTTTATCACTGGAAGATTTATGCATCATCTGCTTTTAGAGATCTTTAAAATATTGAACTGTTTTGATGAGAAAAAACATTAGAAGTGAAGTAGTCTTTTATTGGTGATTAGCCTGAAAAACAGAATTCCAATACCCCCAAATTCCAAGTAAATTTGGATGTGAAACTAAATGTGGTTCAGAGCATTTTAAGTTAAAGTATTGCAGATCTGGAGGGCACGAACAGAAAAGCGTAGGAGTTTTCTGGAAGTGAGAACGTGCAGAAAGGAAAGTTCTCCACAAAAGCCACGAGAGGGCTCAGGGTGCCTGGATGGGACAGACCCTGCTCGGAGAGCAAATTCTTCAGCCCGCCAGGCTGGCAAAAATTCCATTTTGTCTTAAGAATGCATCTGAATGTTACTCCACAGTCTCTCTGTTACGCGAAGGAGTAGGAGATTCATCTTGAGAAGCCCAGAGAGCTCAGAAATACATGGATTTGTGTGATAATAAAAGTATGATCGACGTGTGAGTACTCCATGTGACCTGACACTGAGATTCAAAGGAAGGGAAGCAAGAAGGCTTTGCCTTACTTTCCTTATCCGGAAGCCTTTCTGTGCCAGAGACTGAAGCAATGTAGATCCTTGGTTGAAATTAGATGTTAATACAGGAAAGTTTTTTTCGGTCAGCAACTTGTATCAGTAATCTGTGAGTAGCACTTACATGGACTGAACTCAGCATTTGTGCCTCATGTGTGAACACAGGGTGACTTTTTTTTTTGCTCTGGAGTCCTCAGACCCTGAGTGGACTTGGAGAAGAAGAGGGAGAAATCAATCCAACCAGCAGCACAGCAGCTTTGCAGCAGGACCAGCTCAGGCCTTGACAGGGGAGAAGCTGCAGGCATTGATACCGTGAGTTTTTCTCTGCATTATGGCACCAAGTGATGCCTTAAGAGCCTGATTCTCACACCGTGTTGCTGAATAGCACCAATACTTAAAAAGTCAAAATGATCCTCAAGTATTCAAACACAAAGGCAAGAGTCATTCACTGGAGAGGGAGCCTGTTCAATTAGCCCACATGTACCAGAGCACTCAAAAGGCAGCTTTATCTGGGGTTCAAGCAGATCTCTGCAAAGCCCTGAGCAAGGCTGGGTTCTGCTCTCAGCCCTGGCTCTGAGACTTGCTGCAGAAAGGGGGGTTTAGCTGCAAAATGCTAAAGCAGCTTCTTGCTCCATAAAAACTGATCGGGGG
>VWZG01011332.1:390787-433432 GCA_013396735.1 Grallaria varia
AAAAAAAAAGGCAGATTTCTCTGCTTGCTGTCTGGATTTTTGAACTTCTGTTCTTCGTATTTTCAACCACAAAAATGCAGAAACCTCATGCTTTAATGGAAAGGGAGACTTGTAATCTGATAACATGACCCCAGGGGCTGTGTGTAAAACTACAAGGCCTGTATGAACTGGCCATTCCAAAAGCTTAAAGCACATCCAGAGCAAAAGCAGGAATAAAACGTGACCCCTGTTCTCTGGATGTACTCAGCATGAAATGTTTACTTCCTATTTTAACTTGGCATCTTTCACTGCCACAGCCCTGCCTGCCTCTTCCTCATGGGAAGGATTTTGTGTTGGGAAAGAAATCCCTGAGGAAGTCTTTGCCTGGATGGTTGGTTTCTCCTCACCAGTGTGCAGAGATGTCTCAGCTCCAAGGAACAACCTCAGCACACAAAGAAAACAGCAGTCTGGACTGGAGGGTAAGGAGATTATAAGGATTAAACGTGATAGAGAGAGATGTTTACAATTATTATTAGCTTCAAAATCTGCCCAACCAGAACAGCAAGGCACTGCCCATCTGGTGTTTCAAGTCTGCACAGCCTCGATGTTTTTGTTCCTGTCTGAACCTTAAATTTCATATTCTGGTACAACCTGGATGTAAAACAACACCAGCAACAGTAAATCTGACCCTGGTGACACAGGGTTGGAGGGGTTGGAGCTGCCTGGGTGGAAACAGCTGGGGAAGAAGGGCCTTGCAAAAAAACCCCAAAAAACCCAGAAAAAAGCTTGCAAAGAGAGAAATAGCATCATAAATGTAGTAACATAACAAGAGAGGAGACAGCACTTCTGGGCAGGGACAAAAGGCAACCTGGAGAGTTTTCTTAAGGAAAAAACCTGAAAAATGGGTATAATTAAGAACACATTAAATTGAGCTGAGTGGTGATATTAGACAGGGGGGTCATGGCTTTTCACACAGGTCAAATTAACTCCCTTGTCATCTGTGTTACAAATTCTCTTACCCACCTCTGCTCTCATCTGACAGGAAGATGTTGCTCAGGGGTGCCACACCAGCAAAGGATGTGAGAGGAGAGGGATGGAGAATCTGCCAGGAGCTTCCTTTAGGGAGTGAAAAGAGGATGAAACCTTTTTCAAAAGAAATACATGAAAATCAAGAGATGGATTTTGCAGGCTCTTTCCAAAAAATAATCTCACCTCGGCAGGGGAACTATTTTCAAGGGGAAAGGGAAGGATGCTGGACCCAGTGCATTTCTGGAGGGCGGTAGGTATTTGGGGTGTGTGAGCAGGGGAGTGATGTGTCTAAACCACTCCTGAGACACAAACTCACTGTTTTTCATCTCACAATATTCAATTCTTTCAAAACACATTGACACTTTGGGGGATTAGAACATGAGCAGCCCAAAATCCCAGCTCTCCAGGATGTTCCTGCAAATACCCCCACCCTCTGGGTTGAGCAAGGGGAGAAACTTCAGCTGCAAAGAATGGGGGGACTGTCAGTGTGCAGATGAGTTGTTTGGTTGCTTCTTTTTTTAAATTTTTTTTTAAGCAGAACATTTCAAAGAGTTGTCTCAAAACAGAACGTTTTGTTTTGTTCCTGGTGAATAATTTAAAAGGTTTAAAAAGCTGAAATAGCCTTAAGAAAAGATTGTTCTGAAGTGACTGTTATCTTTTTCTTTCTCCCAAAAGTCACTGAAAACCTGAGTGAACCTTGAGTACACTGGGAAATGGATTTGATGTTTTGGCTTGGTCTGACTAAGCCATAAGCTTGACAGGTGGAAGCAAAATGAGCAGTTCAAGTGACAAAAGGAAGATCACCTTGCAGGTAAGGGGCAGAGATGGAAATATCTCCCTGTCTTCTGTCCTGTCTCTCTGCTGAGCCCCTTCTCTCTTTAATCACACCACCACAAAGGTTGCCTCCGTGGCAAGGCCAGAATCAGCCTCACTGCTGATTGCAAGGCGATGTCACCAACTCAGAGGAGCAGGAGATGCTTTCAGCAGCTGTAAATCAGCCAAACATCACCTTCCCTTCCCCAGGCCTCTGCTGATTTATGTTGGCCTCGCAGAGCTCCCTGGTAGACACGTGCTGGTGGATTAAAATCAGGCTGTTGGGTGTCCCTGTCCCGGTGATGGATGTGACACCCCCAGGCAGGGATGCTTCATTTGCAGCAGCTCAGGAGCTACTGCTCAAGGGGCTGTGTTGGGTTTGGTGAGTCACAGCGCTGGCACAGGGGCACATTTGGGTGCTGTGACAGCTCAAGGTGCCCAATTTGGTGGTGCTGGCAAAGGGGCACATTTGGGTGTCGGGGCTCTGGGTGCTGTTTATGGAATTAAATACTTGGACCAGGCTCAGAAATACGCAGGCTGAGAAGAAATATTTAGCAAAGGTCAGCCACAACACAGGGTGTACACATGACACAGTAAACCTTGTACTGAAATAAACCCTCCAGCCCCTCTCCCACATATTGACTGTACAAGGTCCCATTTTGATGCTGGATTGCTTTGAAATTGTTCTGCCGAAAACTTTTCTTGACATCCATGTACTCCAGCAAAATGTTTCAATCTTGTTGAAACGGCATTTCGCATTGGAAACCTCTTTAATTATTTCCTTGTCTCTGCTGATGCTTCCTGCTCCAGGATTGTTCTCTCTGTGACCAGCATGTGACAAGGCTTAAATAAGTAATAATTTGAGAAAAGATGCCAGACCACTGTGCATTACAGTACCGTGATTTCTTTCTCCATTTCTTCAGAATGCATTAAATGTGTGGGTGCTCCAGTTATTTCCTCTAACAGCTGAAATTTTACCCTGCTGTATTTTTTATCTTTGCTGTATTATATAACAAGTTATGCTGATGTCAATCTGAAAGCTCCAGCACTGTCAGTAAAACTAATCCCTGTCTAATCCAGTTTAACACAAGCCTAAGATGAAGGTTGAATTCCTTGTGATAAAAAACCAGAATTAACCCAAACAAATGGCTAAATTCCTCAAGAAGTGCCTGGTCCCTCTGTTCTTACACGGGGAAGATTAATTCCAGTCAACACAAGGTAACTTTCACTTTCAGCTACATCCCTGGTGGATGCCAGGAGAGTTTGTACCCCATGGTTTAGCCTCCTAAAAGCTTTGGAGCTGGGGAAGCCACTGGAGCAGCTGAGGAATAACTCTCCCTCTCCACCTGCATTAACACTGAGCCATCTTTTTAGTGAATAATAAATTCACCACGAAACACAAAATTTCCTGGGGAACTAAACTATTCATGAATTAGCTGCTCATTTGGCAAGTCACTTTGACAAAACAAAGTGTGAAGAACAGAAAGTGTGAGGAGGTTTGGGGAAGCTCCTGGGCTGCCCCTTGTCACTTTGGGCAAAAAGAAAAATGTGATGTGCAGAGTTCACAGCAGAAGACAGAGACCCCTCTGAGAAGTGTTATTCCCATCCAAGGTTTGGCTCACCCTCTGGAGATGACACTTGAGCAGATAATTAGCTCCAAGCAGACCTCGAACTCCCAGGCAGCAAAAAATGAGCCGGATTCTTGTGCGGTGCCACAGCCGCTGCAGTGGCTTGTAATTTGTGAGCCAAAGCCTCTGAACAGTTGGTGCCAGCTCTGGTCTGTGCAGCAGCTCAACATCTGTGCGGTCAGAGGGGCTTCAGCTGGCAGAGGGTGATGGGCAGCCCCTCCTGCCCCACTGCTGGTGGCCCCTGCGCGTGACTGAGGCTTGCCCCAAACGCCGTGTGCCACAACACCCTGCTGTGCCCAGCCAGGCTGTGCTGGGGACCAGGCTCCTTGCCAGCCCCAGTTTCCCCCACTGGGGCTGGTTCCAATCCCTTGGCACTTCAGCTGCCTCTGCCATGTTCTGGGGAGCCCCCATGGGAGGGTGTCCCCGGAGGAGGATGCAGAGTTCGGAAGCAGATGTGACCCTGCTGGGTGGGAAGGGACCACTCCAGCCTGTCCTGAGGCTGATGGCAGCCTGAGCTGAGGGGGAGCTGGAAGGGATGCCCAGGATATCTGCTCCCCCAGAGGCTGCCAGCTGAGTCAGGGTTGCTCCCCAACACCCAAGGGCACACTCAGCTCTGCAGCTCAGCCTAGCAGTCCAGGCTGGGATGTGCCACGCTGGGAGGGAGGGAACAGTGTGCTGGCTGTGCAGATGGGGTTGCAGAGGGAGGAAAAGCGAGTCTGCAGGGAAACAAACCACAAACACACACCGGGAACAAGCACAGCTTCTAATTTCTCTGGACGACAGCAATGCTGATGTGGATTTTCCATCCCTCATCCCTCCCGTCACACTCAGCTCCTCAGTTCAGTTTCCTCTGGTCACAAGAGCCTTTCTTCCCTCCAAGAAAGAGGCTGTGGCTCAGTGACAGGGTGTACAAGGCACCTCCTGCCTCCACCAGCAGCAGAGCAGGAGGAGAGGTTGTTTTTCTCATGAGCTCCTGCCTCATTTACAATTTGCTGTCAGGGCAAAACTTGAGAGCTCCCTTGGTGTCAGATTTTTGAAGACCGATGCTGGCCATAGAGAGAAGCTGTGCTGTGGGATTTCCTTTGCAGGACATTGTTCAGACCAAAAAGTCTGTAAATCTCAAAAAAAGAGTGAGATTTACTTCTTGGTACCCAAGAGTCTGCAGAGCTGGGCTAATTAATATATAAAAATGGAAGAGAAATTAAATCTTCTGCTTTTGAGTGTAAGCCAGTTTCTAATTGCTAAGGGTGCATCCCTGGGAGCAGGATGCTGTGCATGTGGTGCTGCACTAGAGCAGCACGGGCCGTCCCATCTCTGCAGCCTTCCCAAACAGCTCCATTCTCCCTGCTGCGTGTTCAGCTCGGTCCTGGCCTGTCACTGCCGCTCATCGGACACGCTGATGAGGCTGATGGGCTTTGATTGTAATTAAGTTGCTGCTGCTTGTTGCCCTGGGCCTGTTTTCCACCAGCTCAGCAAACCCAGCCTGGCTGCATGTGTGACCCAGGCAAAAGCAGCTGGGCTGTGGGGTGGGAGAGGAACACGAGTGTGGTACAAGAGAGGTCACAAAAAATGGAAAATTCAGGCCCTGGTGTTTTGGGGGAGCAGGGGAGGATTGTTCTAGCAGTGGGCATGGCAATCAGTGTGTTAATTTGGCATCACTGGGGTGGGCCCACCTACTGCCCCTCTGCATGTTGGGGGCTGGAGAACAGGGAGGGGCTGGGGCTTTGCTCTTTGGGTTTGTACAGAGCAGGGTGAGGATCCAGATCTGCTGGAGCAGGGCTCTGGGAGGGGGAGAGTGAGTATCCCAGGCAGGCACTCTTGGTTCTGGCCTGGATACAGCTCCAGCCTCCTTAAGGATGCTCAAACACCTGCCTATTGTGTGGGAAAAACCTCAGGACAGGGACACAGCCCCCCACTGGAGTTCACAGCACCCATCTGGCTGCTGTTAAAATGAGAGTTTCATGTCAAACTTTGTTTCCCATCTCCAGCCTGGTGCTGCTTTCTGACCAGCACCAATCCTGGGCATCCTGGCAGCAGAGGCACTGGAGTGATGCTGGAGCTGGTCCTGCCTGCAGCCTCCAGAGAGCCCCTTGCACAGGTGACACCACAACTGCTGTGACCGAGCAGGGAACATACACCCTACAACCAACAGCAGCTCCTGGCCCAGCACTGGTACAGTCAGATACTTATTTCTGCAAATATTTGATGTTATTGTATTTATAATGCCCTTTTTCCGTAGATCCCAAAGCATGTTAATTGACTCATTAACAAATTGTTAATGACCGTGGTAATTGAAGTCCTAAGCATGCCTATAAATTAGATTTACTGCCAGGGTCTGAGGTCTGAGTTGGTTCTGGCTCAGCCCAGTGGCAGTGGGGTGAGCTGAGGTGATTCCTGAGCTGGGGAGCAGCTCAGGAGCTTCTGAGGCTCTGCAGGGCTGTGGGAGAGCTCGGGGGAGTTCTCAGACAGGGAATGTCCCCCTCATCAACTACTGGCTTAATCAGGGCAATGCACCACGTTACGGCCAACAAATGTCAATGAGAGCACATTTGTAGTTGCTGGTGTTATTTTCTCCTTAATGAAATGTCAAAGGAAGGGAAAACAGCGGAAAATGTCAGCAATTGGTCTTTTTATCACACAGGCAGTTAGACAGAGGCCTTCTCAGCAGAGATGCCAATTTATTAGAAAGCTAATGTGGCTGGATTTGACAGAGTGGAAGGAGCTCAGATTTCCATTAGTGATCACCTTTTAACCACCCCCAGAGATGTTAATTTGCTATAAATGTCCTTTGCTGTAAACATGGAGAGTGAATGAGTAAAGTCTCAGAAACATGGGTGTCTGTGGCTGGGGGACAGCACAGCTTTGCTGACTTCAATAATTAAAGCAGGGAACAAATGAGCACCTACACTCACAGCAAAGCTTGTCAGTGGACTTATATCCAGGGCTGCAAGTTCATGGTAAAGATTGCTCAAAAAAAGCTGTCATCTGGGAAAACATGTCAGCGATACAAAAATTGCAGAAGTTTCCCTGGAAAGCTACATTTATTTAATTGTGATCTGTGGATGCAAATGCTGTGGTGAGGATTTGTTTGTGTTTCCTGGATAAAAGAGATGATGCTGGAACATCCCCACTGCTGCAAAACTGGAGCTGCAAACTCGTGTGTTCTGGTGACGCTGCAGAGCTGAAAATAACCTTGAGAGAAGAGTCTGTGCGGCTCGTCAGGAGGGAGGAAAATTAGCGGGAGATGGACAGGTGGTGATGGGCCAGGCAGGGAGGCATGGGGAGGTCAGGCATGTGCTGCTCAGCACGAGAGAGAAAACAAGGAGATTGCTCCCAAAATCACTGCTCTGCCACGCTCAGCGCTCGGAAATTAATCAGTTGTTTTGACTCTGCCTGTCTGGCCCCCTGGACTCACCTGCCCCTGGGGCTCTCCTGCAGGAGGAAAGCCTGGTATCCCATCCAGGAGTCAGGCGTGGAGCAGCAGTTCTGAGCTGCCTGATGCTCTGCCTTCCTGAGGGAGATGACACTTGTAGTTTTTTACCACGATGAGGATATTTTAAGCTCAAATGACGACTGTCAGTGAGGCTGGCTTGGATGGCACAGCCACAACTGAGATGTTGAATTGATGACTTCCCTCTCCCAGGGTGCTGTCCCAGTCCCAAATTGAGTAGTGACACTTGAAATACATTCTGTTGTTCTCCCGAGGTGACACCCACCTGGGACAGTGCACTCAGCAAAGGAAGGGGTAAATATCCACATCAGTGCTGGGATTCAGTGAGAAAACTCAGCTGGATAAGGCAGCACTGTCCTTGGTCTGACACCCTTTGCAATAACACCCAGAGCATCAGGGGGACACCCCATGAGCCTTGAAAGAAGCTGCAAAGGAGCAGCTGTGACAGGAGGGGATGTGGCAGCAGGAATGCTGTGGATCTGTCCCCACTGGGACCGTGGCCAGTGGCTGCCCTGTGGAATTGCTGTGGAGGAACCAGTGGGAAGGAGCAGTAGAGCTGTGCGAGTGCAGAAGTGACTGAGCATGGTGTGATATATTTAGCCAGTGGTGATGCAAAATACAGAAACAGAAATGCAAATCCCAGCTGCGTCCGATACCTGCAGATGGCTTTCTCAGGCTGATTTATCAATAACTAATGGCAGAGGTGTCTGCCTTAACGTGGCAGCTATTGGGAAGCAGGAGGCCCTCCAGTGCCATGCGGGCTGCTGGAGTGGAGCAGAGCTCAACCATGATTTAGGGAAACCTTAGAGCTTGGCTTAAAACCCTTCTAGATCCATGTATGTGCTTCCAGTAAGCACAGATATTTACAGAGAGTTGCTGCTCAGAGCTGGATCTGTGTCTGTGCTTTAATTTGTTCCTAACACAGCAGTTTTTCAGATTTTTGGTATTTGTGTGCTGCTGCCCTCAGAGAGCCTCTCTGACATTTTCAGCCCTTGGGGGAAGTTTCTCCTTTCAGGTTTTGGTCACTGTCCTCATCTCAGCCCCATGTGCTCAGATTCAAAGCTGGCACTAAATGGGGATGTACCACTGGCTCCACCCCAGTTTAGATTGGGATTTTTGGATGTGAAATTCTGCTCAGCCCTTCCACCACCCACTTGTGTCCCATGGAGAAGAACTTGGTGTGACTCCTGTGCCTCGACTCCCAGCTATAAAAGTGAGAGGGAAATGTTAAAACTGAGCTAAAAAGGGGTTTTCAATTACACAAATGTTACTGTGAATAATAGGCTTTGTGAGGCATTATTCTCCAAATCCTTAATATGGGGTTTAACCTCCTCATTATTATCCCTTGAATTTCAGAAAGCCTGTGAAGGCCTTAATCTTGCATTCAATTATGCTCAGGCTGAGTTAAGGGCACGTTGGTGGCTGTGGTGACACAGAGGGACAGCCTGTGCTCAGGATAAACTTTATCAAAGGGGATATTAAAGTATCCTGTTGCATGTTCTCATCCAGGTTGGGGGCAAACATTACTTTTTTGGTGGTGCCTGAGGATGCTGAACTGGGACCATGGGGGTCCTGCCCTGAACTTGGCTCCGGCGGTCCCACGGTGTGACCACGCAGGTTCTGGGGTCCCAGACTCTTGTGTCCCCGTGGGCTCTGGGGGTCCCAGACTGATGTGTCCCCGCAGACTTTGGGGGGTCCTGACCCGGTGTGTCCCCGCAGACTTTGGGGGTCCCAGCCCGGTGTGTTCCCGCAGACTTTGGGGGTCCCAGCCCGGTGTCCCCGCTGTCCCCGTCGCTGTTCGGGGCCCGCGCGATCGCTCCGGGACCGGCGGCGGGCGGGGGCGTGGCCATTGACATCACCTGATTTGCATGACCACGCCCCCGGACACGGTCGGCGCCGCCGCGGAGTTCCCGCCGGGCCGGGCCGGGGCCGCGGGGACANCCCTGTCCCGCATCCCGCCTCCTCCCCTCACGCGTTATCCGCGCCCCGGCCCCTGCGCCCACTGCTGCCTTCTTTGAGTTCCCCCTTTCTCCGCCCTCGCCCCCTTTTCACCCCGCTCTACCCCGTCCTCCCTCGCCCGCTTTCCCATACCCCTGTACTCTATTTGCGGCTTTATTTCTCTCTCTCGCACACGTTTTTAAACTTTTCCCTTTATCTCCCTTTTTGCCCCCACTTTGTTCCCCCCATAAGACGCCCCTGCGGCTCTCCCCCGGGGCAGCAGCGGGGTCGAGTGGGTGGTGGTGGGCTGTGCCCGTCCCCCGGGGGTGTTGGGGGGGTCTGTGCCCGTCCCCCAGCCTGGCACCAGCGCTGGAGCCCAGCGGGCAGTCTCTGACCTCGGCCCGCTATTGACGCGTGTCCCGGTCGATGGCCCCGCGGCGAGCGGCCCCTCAGCCCCTGCCCGGCGCCCTCGGGGAAGGGGCAGCGGCAGGAGGGGCCCTTCGCCCCCCGAGCCCGGGTCCCACGTGTGGCTGTGGCTAATCTGATGGGATTGACCCGCATCACTGCACCTGGATTAGGTGTGAACGGCCGGGGGACACGAAAGGGGCGTTCAGGGGGCCCTGGGACAGTCCCAGGGCTCGGGGGCCGTGGGGCAGGTGTACGGTGCTGCCCAGCGTGCCCTTGAGATGCTGTGACCTTGGAAACTGCCCCGATGCCCTTTGCTACCGGAGGGGTGACTGAGGGGGCAGAACAGGATGTGTGGAGAAGTGTTTCTGTCCTGCCGGGGCGCTCCTTCCTCTCTGAAAGCACTTTAGTGGTTTTGCTTAAACCACCTCTGTATCCGTGCCAGGCCAGCGGGTGCTGTGGGTGCCCAGGGCCTCACTGCAGGTGGCATCACCCGCGGCAGTGTAGGGGGGTCAGGGGTACGCTGGTGAGACAGGGAATGTGGGGCAGGGAGCTGCCTGCCCATGGCACATAAACCACCTTGCTGTTCTCACCTGGCATCAGCTGAGGGTGGGAGGACAGTGGCAGCACCTTTGGCTTTTGAGAAGTTCAGGCTTTTTGCTGGCACCCTCTGGGATAGTGGGTTAACACAGCATTCTGCCTGTCCTTGTTTTTTTCCTTTTCTTCTCCAGGACCTGTGTGTTGGGCACAGAGCCCCTGTCCTCCACGTGGGACCGCTCCCACCTGGATTCTGTCACTCCAACTTCAGTGGTGCTGGTGTCTCATCACCTGGCACCGACGCCCGCCGTGGGAGTGGTGTTGGATTTTATCACTTACCTCCCCTCCTGCCTTTTCAGGGAGGCTGAGTCACTGGGGGTGATCCCAGGGGTGCGTCCAGGTCCCCACAGCCCTGCCCTCCTGTGCTGCAGGCAGCTGGGGAGTTTGCCCCGCTGCTTGGAGGAGCCTGAGTTGAAGGCAGCAAAAACCTCAGGGATGTATTTGATCTCTAGGAGGCCTCTCACTCCCCAGGTCTGTGGTTTGTTGCCTCCTGCTCAAAGCAAGACCCTCCTTGAACACAAGAGCTGTACATCCTGGGTTGCCAGATCTGTGTCTGCAAGTTGGCTCCTTCAGTGTAATTTCAGGCTTAGAAGTGCCCACCTGACTTTCATTTCAGTCCCAAACTTACCCCTATATTTAGAACACTCTTTCCCACCCCCCTGCTCTTGAAGGAAGAGGTCAGTAGTCTCCTTGGTGGTTTCCAGGGGAGAGCAGAGACCTCTCCTGGCTGAGGCCTCACCTGTGTGAGTGGCTTCTCAGGGCTGTATGTGACTGATTTAGCAGGTCACAGCTCCTCACCTGGATTCTGGCCGCTGCCTGGGCTTAGCAGTAAATCCCCTCTTAGCCTGAGTGTGGAGGTGATGGTCTGTGCAGGGTAAGGTCATTCCTGTGTGTGGGGTGGCACCAAGCCCCTCGCTGGGCTGGGCTTAGGCTCGGGATCTCTCGGTTACTGTGGGAGTCTGGGTGCTCACAGTTACACGAATGGATTCTAAAAGGTTGCTTCTGTTTGTTGTGGCTTGTGGAAAGCATTTTGGTATTTGTTTTTGCTGTGGTGGAGAGCTACAGGGGCTGCTGCTGAGCCTCCCCATGTGAATGTGTTGTGGTTGCTGTGTGGCTGAACTGTTCTGCTGCCTCCTCCAGCAGCCGGGTCTCTGCCCCATCTCCTCCTCAGAGCTCCCAGCTCTTCAGGCTTGGGAGTCCAGGCAGTAGCTAAATGAACACGCTGCTCATACCTAAACCCTCAGGGCTATCCATGTGCGTTTGGGAATCCAAGAGCTTCTTTGTTGCTTCTCTAGAGCTCCCAGAGAACTGGACTGACACCCGTGAGACACTGCTGGAGGGGATGCTCTTCAGCCTCAAGTACATGGGGATGACGCTGGTGGAGCAGCCCAAGGGAGAGGAGCTCTCTGCAGCTGCTGTCAAAAGGATTGTTGCCACTGTGAGTGTCTGTGTTGGAGCAGAGCCCTGTCTTCTGCCCTTCAAATGAGTCTGTCACTGGGGAGAGTTCCCAAAGCCTCAGGTCTGGAGGCAGCTGGGGGTGTCAGGACTGTGGGCCCAGCCCCTGCAAGGGCATGCAGGTGTCTGGTGGGGTAGGCAGAACTGCAGACAGTGACACTGCAAAGCCCTTGGGGCAAGCCCTGACCCTGGGATGGGGCAGGCTGCAGGAAACTGGTGTTGGGTGCCTGAGCTCTGGCTCTCCTTGATAAGCCTGGGTGACCCTGGGTGTGTGAGAAGCCTCTGACCTGGTGAAATCTGCCTGCCCTGGGGCTGTGTCTCCTCCTGTGAGGCAGGGACAGTGTTTGGAGTGTGCCAGCACAGTTCTGGGCTTTCCTTCCCAGGACTTGGAGGGTTAAGAGGGGAAGGGAGCAGGACAGTTCGCTCCAAATCCCAGCCAGCGCAGCCACTGTAACCTCTGATGCAAAAGGGCCTGATTTTCAGCACAGAACCTCCCCAGAGCCCCAGTGGGTTTATGTCACAGGGAGGGCTGGGCTGGTGTGCCCCCTGCTCTAGAACTGGGCCTAAAGGCAGAATTCCCCAGAGTTTCACCAGGTACTCGCAGGGCTCAGCCAGAGCAGCTGCCGGTTTGTGCCAGTGGCCATGGAGATTCTTGTGGAGGTGCTGGGCTGGAAGTGCCTCTGCACAGCATGGAGTGATTGGTGTGTGTCCTTGTCTCCTTAATGCCAATAAAAATCATGGCTTCAGGGCAGGAAAAGTTTTAACAAGTGCTTTATCACACCTGGTAGTAAAATCAGGCTCTTGTACTAACAAGTGACATTAATGTGCATCTCTGGAGTCTCTGCTCTCATGCCTTTGGATATATCAGTGTTTAAACCTGGAACTTTCCCCTCTCCCTTTCCCTTCCAAAGGCAAAAGCAAGCGGAAAGAAACTGCAGAAAGTAACTCTGAAAGTCTCTCCCCGAGGGATCGTGTTGAATGACAGCAGCACAAACGAGCTGATTGAGAACATCTCCATATACAGGTGGGTTTTGGGGTGCACTCAGGGGGTGTGTGTGCCAAAGCTGCTCCTCTGCTTCATCTTCACCTCGTCTGATCTGATGCCTCACTGTCTGCCACGTCTGGATGGAAAGCAAAGGTGGGGGAAGGAGGGTGGGTGATAAATTTAAGGTAAAATGACAGCTGGTGCAGTGTATCCAGCTGGGAGTGAGGGAAGACATGATGAGCCTGAAGGTGGAATGTGTGCAAACTGCAGTTCCACAGCCAAGCACTCCATGGCCACATGTGGCTTTACTGCCCGTTTGTGGCACTAGAAATGCCAAAGCATCTGGGGTGATGGCAAGGGTGGAATACAGAGGATGGTCAGTGCATCCCTGAGCTGGGGCTGCTGTCCCCTCACTGCCTGTTCTAATACTTCTTTTGGAAGTATTTCTTCCGAAGTGGCAGAAGGCAGGCACAGGCCTGGTGGAGCAGAGCTCAGCTTAGATCTGGCCTTTTCCATCTCCTTCATTCCTTTTCCTTCTGCATACCCCCACTCTGCTTCTGTTCCTCACCTGCTGCTCTGTGCTGAACCTGGGGAGGGGAGCAGGGGCTTGGAGCTCTCTCTAACACCACCTCTAACCCACTTGCTTTTCTCCAGTTCAAACCCAGCAGTGACACACAGCCAGGGGTGCAGAGCCCAGCCTTCCCTGTGACATGAATCTGCTGCTGAACCAGAGCTGGGCAAAGCAACTCTGTCAAAATTGGGATCCCTGTGCTGGAGGAAGAGCAGGAAGAGCAGGCAGAGCCATAGGATTAGGGATTTTAGATGCTGCCTTAAATTCTCCCCAGGCACTTGCCCAGCTGTCGATCAAGCTATTCCTGTCACCACCCACGTATGAGCAGCCCCTGATTCAGTGACTGAAGCCAGCACATCCCAAACAGGCTGCTTTGGGGACTGACGCTGGTGCTGTGGGATCACAGTGACAAGTGGTATCTGTGTGCCTGGGGGTCTTCTATCCACTCTGTGTCCCAGCAGTGGCAGTCTCAGGGATTTCCTCTAACACCTCTGCTGTCTTCTCCTTGGCTTCTCTATCCACTGGGGTGATGCTGGCTCTGAGATCTTCCCCGGATTGTGTGTTGGGAAAGGACAGGGTGGCCATGGCTAAAGCGCAGCCACTGTCACTGGATGGGCTGCTGCTGGAGGCCTGGGTGCTGAAACTGGCTCACCTCAGAGGCAGGTGTGAGTTCTCCTGTCCCTGGAAATCAGTGACCATCCAATATTGAGCCAGGGAGTGCTGAAAGGGCCACAGGCCAGCACAGATGACTTGCTATGGTTTTGTCATGATTATTAAAGGAGTGACCATATGGTTTTGTGAAAAATGGGAGAAAGGAGTGAACTTCCAAGGGCCTCTTCAGTAATTCCAGAGCACAGCACAGCTCTGGAGAACAAAATGTAGGCCATTGAGCAGAGACATCCTCACATGTAAGAAGCTAATGCAGTGTGAATAAATTTTGAATGTCGCTTTTATAAGTCCCAGCATCTGCTAGCAACTGGGACCTTCCAGTTCCCTCACTGCAAACTCTCAGGGGCAGCAAGAATAGGACCTGAAGGTGCAAGATGGGGCCATGGGATAACTTTCACTGAAGCATCCCACTTTTTCCTCAGGTTTTCTCTTCTCTTAACACCTGTTTGGTCTGGGAAGAGGCTTTGCTGGCTGCCAAAATAAACCTGTGGGACTGCTCCAGCCTGTGCTTGCTGGCCTCAGACAAGATGCTCAGTGCTGCAGGTCTGGGCACAGACAGACGTGGTGGAGGATGATGCTGAGGGACCTGCTGCCCTGCATAAAGGAGCTGAACCCTCAATCACAGCCTGGTTTCCCCAAACACACCGGCCTGCTGCTCTTCTGGAGCCTTGTTTGGCATTTCAGTCAGCCCTGCCCTGCCCAGGGGCTGGGAGAGAGCTGGGAGCATCCTGGGCATGCTCCACTGAGGAGGCTGAGCCTCTCTCCCCACGTCTTGTGTGCTCAGGGGTCTCAGAGCATCCCGTGCATCTGCTTCTGCAGATCTGAGAGCCTGAATTTCAGCCTCTCCAACAGCTTTTATTGGGCACTCCTGCATCAATTTCTTTCTCTGGTTTGAGCCTCAAGATTAAATCGTAGGCTGAGAGCAGCTCCTCTCTCCTTGCAAGCTTATCGTCCAAGGAAAACCTTCTGAGTCTCTCTTCTGCAGTGTTCATCAGGTGTAGTCCCAGGATGACCTGCTGCAATCTTTATCTTCTCTAACCCATCCTTTCCCACAAGGTGAAACACTTTCTATTCTCTTCTCTCCTGCCTCTCTGTGGTGTACATGGGTTGTGCTGTGGCAGCAGGAGTTGCTCTGGGCCTCTTTTACACTCAATCCCATGGTATCAACTCCTCCACTTTGGGAAGGAGTTGTGCTGGTGCCATTCCTGTGCTCCCTCTGCCTTCCCTGCTTGGCTCTGGAGCTGGAAGCCCTGGGGCAGGCGCTTGCTGGCAGGTCCCAGGAGGGGTTGGTGGATGTCCCTTGTGCTCAGTGCCCCAGACACATTTCGTTCTGTCTTTCAGGATATCCTACTGCACGGCAGACAAGATCCACGATAAAGTGTTTGCCTACATTGCTCAGAACCAGCTCAATGAGAACCTGGAGTGCCATGCCTTCCTCTGTACCAAACGGAAAATGGTCAGTGCAGAGGAAGAAGTGGGGATGTAAGAGGAGGAAGGAGAGAGGGGCTCAGGTGGTGAGAGAACAGCTCTGCCCCCCATTGGAGTGAGGGGGAATGGCCATGGGAGAGCTCCCACCCTCCTACTGCCCTTAATCCAGCAGTTCATCCTGGCAGTGCCTGGCCATTAACGCCAGGCTGGATTCAGCCTATTGTCTTGGCAGCTAAAAGCCTCTCTGCCCTCTGGGGTGGGGGTGAGAGGACCTGACCCTGCACAACACCTGAAAATCCCCTTCCATGCTTCATTCCCAGCTGCTGGGACTCTTTCCTGCTCCGCACCCACTTCCCTGGGCTGCTGGAGCCAGTCTGAGCCTGGCATGTGGAGAGGCTTTGGCAAGCAGGGAGGTCTCCAAGGAGCTGCCACTGAGGTGCCCAGGGGACCCCAAAGGGAGGCTTTGAGCCCGCTATTGTGGGCTTGCTGCCCTCTCTGACCCCCTTCCATTTCTTGCCATTGAAGCTCCATGTCCAGTTTTTAGTGGCGTCTGTACCTGGGACTGTGTCCTTCCCCCTGAGTGCTGAGGATTGGGCTCAGAACAGAGACCTGGGTGTAGAAAAGAGTCTCTGGCTCTTCTTTTGAACCTGCTCGTGGGATTTTTTCCTGATTCAGTGGATCAGGACAGGCAAGGACCCATTGCTGATGAGCTGGCGAGGGAGGGAAGTGGGTCAGTGGGCACTGGCTGCAAGTGGGGCAAGGAGAGCCCTGAGGGACTCTCATGGAGCCAGTTGAACCCCTTCCCTGTGACAGGAAGGGGCTTCAGGGCAGAGGAAAGGCAGGTCTGACCCCTCTGCCCTCAAAAATCCTTCCCCTAGTGCCCCTTTCAGGGCTCAAGTGGAGAACAGGATGTCCCAAATCTACAGGGAAACAAACCTGTGGAGAGCCGTTTCCACTGGGTGCATCCCAGCATGGTGATTCTTGGGTTCTCAGGAGCATTCCCATGCCTGGAGTGTGGCCACCTCACTCTGTTAATATTCTGTGCTTCTCTCAGCTCATTTTTTTTTCCATGGGGAGAATAATGGAAGCTACAAGTTGTCTCTCCGTTCCACGGCATGTGCTCCCATCCTTGCACAGCGAAGATAAGCCTTGCTCTGCAAATTAAAATTTAAATCTTTTAGTGCTAAAAGAATTATCTCAGTGGTATATCAGCTCAGTGCGTCTCCCTCCAAATAAAGTTCTCCAAGGCCTTTTGTGGTAAAACTAGAAATACTTTTTTTGCCTAGTCTCTAAAATGCACAGATGTCCTGCTGGTAAGGTGATCCCTGCTCCCAGACTGGGAACCATCTCGCCGCAGGGCAGGATCCCTGGATGTGCCACAGCTACCAGTCACGGGCAAATAATTAGTCCATATTTTTAGTTCATGGGTAATTCTCAGTGGTAGCTGGGTCTATTAAACTTGATTCAGATGTGACAGCTTAAATTGTAAACAGCTGTGAGGAGTTTCATACTTAATTACCATATTTAAGGGGTTTTTGCCATAAAGCATTTGCACTTCCATCAAAGATGTAAATAGCTCTGATATTCAAATGAGCTCTCCTGCTTTCCAGGCTTAATTGGCAGTGATAGGTTTGGGGGTCTCCTTGCCCCTCCTTCACAGCGTGCCTGGCTCTTGGGGTATGCTGTGCCCCCCCTGTGTCCTTCCATGTCTCCATCGTCCAAACTGCCAGGGCTGCAGGTTCCTGACCTGGATTGGGTTTGTTTAGTTTACAACTTGGCAAAACAAACTCTGGCCTCAGGCTCCCGCAGTGCCAGCCGTGCAGAGTGTTCCTCGTTATCTCCTGGTGCTTAAGCTGCTCCTGAGCTGTGCCTGCTCCTAATGAAACTGGCGTTCATGTCACTATTTATACATCTCCAGCAACTCGTGGGTGGTTTCAGTGCTGCTCAGGCTCAGGGAGGAATGGGGGGACTCACAGGGATGCTGTCCCTGCGCCTGCCGTGGCCTGGGCTGGAGCAGGACAAACCCCTGCTGGTGGTCTGAGCCAGTGAGACCCCAGCCAAGGGGAGAGCCTGGGGGCTGCCTTGTCCTGCCTCTGCAGCTGCTTCCTGTTGGAGGGAGCAGTAAATTCCTGTTGTTTCACCCCGTTGCTCTTGGAGCATCCTGGTGTGCACAGTTGTGCCGGGGCAGGATGGACGTGGCTCTGCTTGTCCTTCCCCAGCTCTGAGTGGTCCAGGGCTCATCTGAGCCCTGGGGGATGTTGTTCTCATGGGTGATGCTCCCAGAGGTGGGGGTCACAGCCCTCAGGGAGCTGTGAGGACAAGCCCAGGGCCGTGCAGTCCCTGCAGGGACTGAAGTGGGGGGGTACAGGAGGAGCTGTGCATTCCCCCTGCTCAGGAGCAGCTCTTTTCTGCCCATCCATCCTCACACTGGCTGTGACAGTCATGTCACTGCCTGTGACAGCCGTGTCACTGCCTTCTCCATCTTCCCATTACACCTGAGGACGTGTCTACAACGAGCTGCGTGTCCTATACAGAGCAAGTCTCTGCTTCCAGCCATATTGGATTGCCCTCCCTACCCAGGTGGGAGCAGAGGACTGGGGATCCAGGTTAACCTGAATCTGGAAAGCAAAACCTCCAAGTGGTTTAAATGTACATGAGAACCTGATTAATGTCTTGCCTCACCACTCCCATTCCAGGCACAAGCTGTCACCCTCACCGTGGCACAGGCCTTCAAAATCGCCTTTGAGTTCTGGCAAGCAGCTAAGGAAGGTGAGTTGTATTCCCCTCTTCTGACTCTTCCCTTTCAAGGAAAGTTCAAGGGATGACTTTGGGGTTTTTCCAGCTTTCAAGTGCCTTTTCTCCTTGCCCTCTAAATTTCCAGACTGCTTCTAAGGTTGCTGCAAGGCATCTTCCAGCCTTGTAAATGCAGCCAAATTTTGGCCTTGCTCCTTCATTTCTGAAGGACCTGGGGCTGGACTCTGGTGCCTCAGAGACCTGCTGCCATTGGGATTTCTGCTGCCACTGTCAGGACTTTGGTTTCACCTTCCAGGAGATTACAAAAGGCACCCAGAGCCTGGGCTGCTGCAGAGGTGGCCTGTCTGAGCTGTCCCCCATCCCTCCTCCCTAAAGCTCGTGGGGAAGCACTCTGTGGGCAGTGATGGGGCTTCCTTCTTTTGCAGAGAAGGAAAAGCGGGAAAGGTCTGTCTTGGAAGGAGAAGGGACGAGCAGCCCCAGCTCAGAAGCCCCTGCCCACCCTGACACACGTAAGTCATCCTCCCCCAGCAGAGCTTTGCTCCAGGCTCGGGGCTGGGAACAGCACGAGGGCTGGGGGATTTTTCCTGGATAGGGTGAGCTCCTGGAAAGGCTCTGAGGGCCATCAAGGAGATACTTCTGTCATAGCAGAGATGTTGCCCTCGCAGAGTTCTTGGCTGAGTTCCTCCTTAAATACCCCTCATCCACCTGCTGCCACCCCAAATATGTTTACTCCTGCCCCAGGAAAATTTGCCATAATGTCCTTAAGAGCTTATTGTGGATCTTCACATCCCAAGCTTGATTCTGGGTTTGTCTCAAACACAAAGCACTTGCCATCCCATGGGCTGAAGGAGGTGGACATCGTGGTGCCCCTCTGCCTCCAGCTCCCCCAAGGAGGCAGAGGTGTGTGAAATACAATAAATAGTAAATCCTTTCATAGTTCAGTGCCTGACCATGGGTCTTATGCTGCCTCCAAAATGCAAGACAGGAAGAAGTGGGACAAAAGGCTAATCTCTCCCCCATACTGGCCATGGAGATAAGAGGATTTGGCATGGAGGAAAACAGCATTAAACTGGGCTTCCTTCCAGGCTGGCACATCTTGTTTCTTGCTGTGAAGGCTCAGGACCAGAGGAATCCATCACAAATGGTGGCACATGGGAATAAGTGTGGCCCAGGGCTACTATGGGTGTCGGAATGGGCTCCAGTGTCTGCCTGGGGCATGCTCTGGGGCTGGGGCACTTCTGCATCCACCCCAGTCCAGAGGGATGGGGAGCATTGGAGGCTTCCCTGAGCACCCTCAACCTCTGAGCTGTTCTTTGCCCAATGCAGGATTTCCCCTATAAAATACTGCTGCAGGTTTATAAGATGCTGAATTGATGCCAAGCTGAGGATATTCCCCAGGGCCTGTTCCCACCCTGGGCTGGGGTGTCCTGGAGTGGGATGTCCTGGGAATGGGATATCCTGGGGCTGGGAACTGTCAGCTTTGCCTGGGGCTCCTCCTGACTCACCCTAAGCATAAGTGGACACCTAGTACCTTTCCAGTGTCTGCTGGAGGGATGAAGCTGGTCCTCCCCTAAACCCTTGGTGAGAGGTTCTCAGGTGCCTCATCTGGACATCCTGGATAAACCACAGCCTCCACTGGGGTGAGTGCAGCTCCTCCAGGCTAAAATTTGGAGCCATTCTGAGGGAATTTGATACAACCCTTTGATTCCACTCTTGAAGGGAAGCAATTACTGCAAAAAGGTATGGCTGTGTCTGTTTTCCCCTCCCCTCATTCCTTCTCCACTCTGTCCACAGCAGCAGCCACAGGGAACTTGCTGGATTTTGAAGATCCTGCCAAATCACCCCTGGGCGGCAGCACAGACCCCCCTCACTTGGATAACAGCGTGTTTGGGCCCAGCTCCTCCGTGAACAACAACATGGTGTGGGTAAGTGTGAGCTGGGCTGCGGTGCCACCTCCATGTGTGTGCTCCAGGTCCCATCACAGGGCTTTTCCTTGGATAACTCCCTCCCCTGGGAGCTGTGGGTTGGCTGAGTGCTCAGGGAAGGTTTCGGAGATGCCCAAGAGGTCTGGGCTTCAGTGTCCTACTTGAAATGATCGATTGGTGTGAGTACTTGCTGCCCTTTTTAGGCTCAGTAAATAAAAGAACAGGATTGTGAAGTGCTATGAAAAACTGCTGTCAGGTAATTGAATATTCCTTACTCTGGAGCAGCATTTCTCAGTGGTTTGTCATTTAATTGAGAGACCACCTAACTGCCCTGTTCGGGGGGAAAATCATTGTGTTGATGGCTTTTGTTTACTGCTCACTAAAATAAGATTCTATTTATGTTCATTATTACTCTTATTTTTCCCTTGCTCTTTTTGGTGGCTGTATCTGGCTGTGGGAGCACGGATGGCTTCTGGAAAGGTCCTCAGTCGTCTGGCTTGATTGTTTCATGGACCTCTAATAGAAAAATAACGATGCAGCCCATGTGCTGGGTGTGCATCCGCCAGGGAGCCGCCTCCTCTTCCTGCCCAAGTGGTCCCCCATCCTTTTTAAACTGGAAGAGGGTGTGTTTAGGTTGGATATTGGGCATAAATTCTTCCCTGTGAGGGTGGGGAGGCCCTGGCGCAGGTTGCCCAGAGATGCTGTGGCTGCCCCATCCCTGGAAGTGTCCAAGGCCAGGTTAGATGGGGCTTGGAGCAGCCTGGGATAGTGGGAGGTGTCCCTGCCTGTGGCAGGGGTGGGAATGAGATAGGCTTTTAGGTCCCATCCAACCCAAGCCATTCCATGGTTCTGTGATCACCAGCCTGTGCCCTCTCTGGAAATCCCCAGTCTGCTGAATTTTGGAGAACTGAAGGATAAATGCCTTAGCCTGGAGCCTGTTCCTTCAGTCTGGTGGGCCTGAGCCTGAGGCTCTTCAGGTTAAACCTGAAGATCAACTCTAAGCTTAAATTAAATCCTGGAGGCTTGTCAGCAATCTCCAATCCCTCCCTACTTAGAGAGTTTTCATACTTTACTTATTAATTGCATTAAGTCTGTAAGAGCATCACAGGATTTTGGTTGCAGTCCAGTCTGTCCATAGCAAAGCCCTCACACAGAGCCGATGGTCCTATCGGGAAGCCTTTCGCCTTCAAGCGACTCCAGTGCTTTCCCTGGAAAACTTTAGGAGCAGATCAGAGATAAAGGGTCCCAGAGCTGCTTTCAAGGTCCCCCCTGTGCTGCTGCAGAGCTGCCTTGCAGTTCCTAATGCAGCCTGAGGGACGCCTGGAGCATCTCACTGAGCTCTGTCCAGGTCCCTCCTTTGGCAGAAACCCATAGCCCCTCCAGCTGCAGGGGAGAGCTGGAAGAGCCAAGGGATGGCTTGATCCTGCAGGGCCTCGTGCCCCAGCTGATGGGCCTGATCCAGGCCACTGGGGCTGTGGGGCAGCATGAGCCTGTTTGGGGCTGGTGGGAAAAGGCCAAGGCCCTCCCCCATTCCTGGATGGGATGCATCCCTGAGCCAGGCTCTGGGACCTGCCCCAGGAAGCCTGGATCACCCAGAGTTACACCTTAGGGCTGGTGCAGAGAGGTAAGACCTGCCCTAGGAGGCAGATTGCAGAAGAGGGTGGATTTAGGCACTCGGAAGCCAATACATATATACGTTTTTTGTGTGCCATGCTCAAGTGCAGAGCCAGGTCTCTAAATACGCTTTTGTGCGTTCTCTTAGCAACTACTTGTCTCTTTTTATCTCTTTAACAAAGGAAATGGATGATGGTCTCGACGAGGCATTTTCAAGGTAATTCTAATAACTCCCTTTATGAGTTCACCACCAAGGACCAGCTCCACAGACTTGACTTGTGACTGGCTTTTAATAATGCTTCTAATCTAATCAGTGCCATGATCTGACCTAGGCAGCTGCCCCGTCAGTGCCTCAGCTGGTAATTGAAAGATAGGCTTTGAGGCTGGCTGATAAGCCAAATATTTTGACAACCTTTTAAGGATCGAGAGAGGCTGTATGTGATAGGGAATTTAATTCCCCAAGCAGTTGGTGTGTCTCTCCCACTTGAGAAGGCTTTTTCAGGCTGCCTGTGGTAGCTGCAGTGGTTCTAGTTTCTGGCACTGGGGTCTTTACTTTCCCTTGGCTCACAAATTCAGAGTGTGTGGCCAGTGATTCATGGGGTTTAGTTCTCTCTAATCCAAATTAAAAGTTCCCTTATACGTGCATGCCTAACAATCCAGCAATGTTAAATCCGTTTCCTTTCAAGTGGGTTTTCCTGCTTGTTCTCATGTGGGCACCGGTCTGGGGGTGGTGGGAATGGTTTAGTTTAGGTGAATCTCATCCTCCAGAGCAGTCTGTGAAGGCACACCGGGCCACTGTGAGATGTGGAGGCCCCAGTTTGGGCACAGCTGCCATGGGTGCAGACGGCACAGGCATCAGAGAGCTGCCAGACCTCCTCCTGCTCCTCTTCCTCTGGCTCGGAGGTGCTGGAGGAGGCAGTTCGGCAGGAGCAGGGCTGACCCAACACTGTCCCCTCCCTGAGAGCCCCTTGCTTGTGCCAGCACTTCCAAAACTGCCTGCTCAGCCCTAAGGAAACAACCTTTCAGGTCTTGTTTGGCTCTTGGGGATGATTTACAGCTTCCACTTCCGCAGCAGCCTCGCCCCGAGATGTGGTTGATAAAGGGGCTGCTTGAATTTATGTCCTTATGTTGGCTGTTTTCCTCACCCTTGCTCTTTGCCCTACTTAATGAAGCAGATGTTGTTGGTTGTGGCCTTTGTTTTGGGTTGCTGGATACTGAGCTGTGCATCACCCTGGCCTTGTGGTGGTGACTCAGTATTTAGGTTGCTCATCCTCCAAGGTGGAGTGCTTCCAAAAGCATTTCTGCCCCATCATCATCACTGCACATTTTTCTTCTTTATTAAAAAAGTAACTTATTCTGGGGTATTTTTGACACTGTGCCTCCCCTGGATGAACCACCAAACATTTGAGTTAACTTTCAGCACAGAGAGAATTGATGTTGCAGTGCTACATTTTCACAGAGGTATTTAATGACGCTACATCAAACTGGGGCTCTTTGTGTAACATCTAGGATGAGAAGCTCTTACAGCTGATCCTGGGAGCTATTAAACATCAGCTGAGTCCTCTGCCTTAACCAGAGGAGTTAATGCTCAGGCAGAGAGCTACAGCACACGCTGCCTGTCCAGACACAGCACCATGAAAGGGGGTCACTGCACTGAGGCTGCTCCTTTGGTCAGCAGAGAGGAGATCCCAGCTACAGCTCTGAGGAGGAAAACAGCCAGATCATTAATATACAGCATGCCCAGACTGCAAATTCCCTGGATGCCTGGAGGGGAAATGTTAGGACAAACCAGCAGCAAAGCTGCAACAGACTTGAGAGTGCTGCAAATGTTCTGTGCCAGCTCCCCGCTTCTTGAGCCATTTCATTCCTTTGGAGGGTGTTGAAGTGTGAGGCTGCAGTGTTATGGATGCATCAGGCATTCAGGCTGTAAACCACCAGGGTCTGGGTTCTTACTTGGTGTTTTTCTTCCCCCTTAGGTTGGCTCAGTCCAGAACAAACCCTCATGTCCTTGACACAGGGCTGACAGTTCAAGACATCCAGAGTGCAGAAACACTCTCCCCTGTAGACTGGAACAAAATAGACTCCACCACAGGCGAGAAGGATGATCTGTTCATGTTTTGAGGTCAAATCTGTCTAAGAGCTGACTAGAGAATAACCACTAAAAGTCTCTGGCCTGGATGATGCTGTTGTGGGTGCTGTACACAAGGGACTCTTTTAAGGGCTCTTCACCAAGTTAGGTGATGTTACAGCACAGTCTAGACCAAAGCTTTAGAAACTTAATGCAGATTTTTATACCTTGCTTTTATCTAAACCATGAGATGCTCTTGAACATATTTATTCACAGCTGTTACAGTTTACATGTGTTATTGGAAGGTGTGTAGAGCATCTTTAGTATTACATGGCAATATGCCATGGAAGACCCTTTAGCAGTGGCTGCTGCTCGCTGCAAACGGACTGTGCACCACCAAAGTCCCTCTGTGTGTATCCTCTAGACAAAGGTCTGCCAATGTAAATGCAATTCCAAGCACAACTGTTACTAATCCACTGATTCTTGAACTACACATCACCTGCCTGGGTGAGGGGAGGAGATTTGCAGCAGCTGTTGACAGTGTTAAATCAAAGAGGTAGCAGAGATCTTGCTTTTGTATGAATGTCTGTGACATTCTTACAGTTGTCAATCACCTTTGTGGGTTCTGGCTGTTGCTTCACCAGCTCCATATGGGAATTGACACTTTTTTACCCAAAGACTCTACAAAGTTTTGCACTTTAAAACTTGAACTGAAAGCAGTGGTCTGAATTGTCAAGGTAAGCAGTGCCTGTATTTTCTCTTCAAAAGCTATTTACCCAAAAATAACCCAACCTGACAATGCTGCAGCTCTGTTTCAGAACTGATTCCTCATGTCCACCATCTCTGATGCAAACTCGAAATACTAAAGCTCTGTTGCACTGTTGGCTTTAAAAGCAAAACCACCAAGGAGGAATGATTTGTTCTGCTAAAGCGTGTTGGAAGTGGCAGCTTGGGTGGACCAGCAGCAGGATAGATCTGTGTTCTCAGCCTGGCTGAGTGGATTTGCCTGTCCATGACTTCTTACTGCCTCAAAACCATTTGGTTGTTGCTCACTCGGTAGCCTCCAATGGCATTGGATTAGGCAAGACCAATACCTGGATGTTCAATTAGCAAAAGGTGCCCCTTCCAGGTACTTGGATCCCCTTCTTCCTGACAGCCACAGCTCCCGGGAGGCTCAGGAAGCTGCTTCATCTGCTCCTGGAACTGAAAATAAGCAATGGAGGTATAGAGCTTATGCTACTTAAAAGATTAAGTTTAATGATCCTAAATAGTCACACTGACAGTTTGCAGTGTTTGTGGCCTTATGTGAAGTATACTAATCTGTTTTATAGATTTGTAACTTGGGTTTGAAGCACTAATTCATTCCCCAGATAGCTCTTTATAACATTCTTAACTGCTTGCAGAAAAAACCCCCTCTCTGTCAGCTGTAAGAATTCATTAGGAAGCAGCTGAGTGACTCTGACTTAGATTTGATATTTTTTCCCCTAAGTGTTAGTGTGAGAAGGTGTTGAGGACTCATGGAGCTGACTCATCATGTCTCTTAACAAATTGTGCGCTCTGTGTATTCTGCAAAATGGTGTTTAAAGCAATTTTACATCTTCAAACGACTGCCCATGACTTCCTTGATCCTGTGTGCAGCACCAGCCTCTTGGGATTGAAGGAATTATCAAAGCTTGTCACCGCTGCAGAGGCCCAGGGGAGAGACATGAACCTCCTGCACAAGCAGGGGTTGTAACCAGTGCCTTGTCCCAACTCAAGGAGTTCTGATCTTCCCTGAAAACAGCCTGAGCTGTAGGATGAACTGTAAGGATTTCTTTGTACATTGATCTTTCTCCTTTTTTTGACACTCTAGGAGCAGATACTGAAATGCACAACACTATGTATGTGTGTATATAGTTTTTTAAGAAAACCTGATGCTGCAAAGAATGTCTGTATTGAGGGAAATAAAAGTTAAACCATTTTTTTTGAGCATCTGTGCTGGGTGACTTTATTTTTACAGTGATCTTTTTAATGTGTAGAAACCTTTGTATTTCTGACCAGTTGAGTTCTCCCTGTCCCTTGATGCACAGCAGGAAGCGATTGAAAACGCCCCTGGGAGATGTGTAGCCATTGGACAGCTGATTCCAGTGCCATCCAGGTGGGAAGAGGACTGCACTTAGACACCAGTCGGTGCTGCTGCTTTCAAGAAATGCTTATGGAACTGGATGTGGCCCCATGGGATGTACAGTGGGATATCCAGTCTGTCTCTGCATTGGCCTCCAGGTAAGGGTGTGATGAGGGATGAGGAGAGGGAGGTCGGTACTTCAGGCTCATCTGCAGATAAACATGGTGCCAGTAACATCAAACCCCACAATCTCTTATAGAATTTCTGAGTCACATAGTGCTTCTCCCTGTGGGGAGGTGAATTTGTACAGCTGCCTTTTCAATAAAACAGCCCAGAGAGCCCAGCACAGCCCTGTGTACTCAGCATCCCTCTGCAATTCCTGCCTTTGTTGGGCTCCTGCACTTCCCAGCCAACCACGCTGCCAACCTTGTTTGGGAAGGGCATGGAGAAATGAATTTGCTGTGCTGTTTAACCTGCATGTGCCACCTCCTCGCTCTGGGGAATTGGAGTGGGGCTCTGGGTGCAGCAGGGGGGCTTTGCAGAGACATCTCTCATCCCACAGTGCTAACAAAAAAAAAAAGACTAAAAGTTCATTTTTCAGTTTAAATTGCCTGTTCCAGGGTGAGGTGTCCCAGATTATGAGTGCTGAGTACTGGCAGCCTGTGTCTTCTTGCATAACTGATGCCGGTGCTGAGGAACAAATTGATCTTTCAGTTCTGATGTGACCTTTTTTTAACTGCCAGTTAAGAAACTTTCAGCATCCATTTCCTTTACCTTTGATGGCTATGGGAGAGGGAGGGGGGCTTGCTGTGCCGAAAGGCAGCTGTGCCATGAAGTGTGGGCTCGGGGGGCTGAGTGCCTGCCATGAACTGGGAGTGGGGGTGGTTCTGCTCCCTCAGACCAGGGTTTTTCCAGGGGGTACATGGAGTGCTTTTGCTGCCCATTGCCTCCCTCAGCAGCCGCAGCAGCAGAGCTCTTGCTGTGGGCTGTGCTGTGAAATGCTGGTCTGTCACCCTGTGCTGGCACAGGGTGTGTATGGGATGTAGCAGCTCCATCCCTCCCACGGCTGGTAGCCAGCGTGGGCATGGGACCTGTCAGAGAGTCCGTCTTCCGTCTCTCTCTCCAATCACCTGCAGAAGCTGCAGACCCTGCAGCTCACACCAGCCACATGCTTCAGGGCTACATGTTTTAACGGCTGGTGCCATAACTTGTTAAAGCCATTTAGAGCATCCCCAAAAGTGCGGCAGCAAATCCAGCTGGTTGCTGCCGAGTTACAGGCTGGGTTTTTGTGTAGAGGTTAAATTTATCAAGTGTTACTGTTCCCTCTGTTCAGTGAGTGCTCTTGAATGATGCCCGTTGTTCTGTGAGTCGAGGCCAAACCCAGCTCAAGGGTTACAAACCAGCTGCTTCAGGGAAGTGCCAAGCTGTTGAGCATGAGAGTGTGCAGTGTGACAGTACCGAGCCCCGAGCCTCTCTCCTCCCTTTGGAGCACCAAGAGTTTGTAGGTTTGAGCCAAGCTTGAGTGAGAGCTGCAGAGCTGTCATTCCCCAAATCATTCTTTTTCCACACACAAATAGAGCCACATTTCATCTGCACACCCGAATGCTGCATTAAGTCTTCTGCAGCCAGCCCTGGGGTGCCGGGTGCCATGGGCTGCCCTGCGAGGCTTTCTGTGCTCTGAAGAAACGATTACACATGTGTTTTGGCTGGGGAAGGAAGGGGGTTGGTTGAGCACTGCCCTGCCCTCTCAACAGTCACCCTTGCATGTGACGGCTGCCTGTGAAGATGGGATTTGTCCTGGGGAAGCCAAGGAGAGCTGCACCAGGAAACGCACTGTTTGCCAACAGCCCAGGGCAGGGCCGACTTGGGAGGAGCTCCCCACGGGTCAGCACCCAGTGCTGGAGGGATGTTCTGGGACTATGTCTCTGCCTCTGCTTTGGAACTTCTGCCTGGGTTTGCAGTGCTCAGTGCAGGAGCGATTCCACAGGAACTGGAACACAACATGAGCACAGCACAGCCACCCTCAGTCAGCAGGAATGAGGGGTGAGGGATTATGCTGGTTATTTTATCAACCCCCTTCTGCATGTGAAAGCATCTCCCTCTGAGAAAGCCATAATTTCAGTGCCAAAAATCTGTATACTGATCAAGAAGCTAACTTTTTTATGCCCTAAATCCTGTTGACCATCTGTCTCACCCTTCCTAGGCTCCCCAGGACAGGGGTCACGGCCCCAAGGCTGCCAGAGCTCCAGTGTTTGGACCATGCTCTCAGGCAAAGGGTGGGATTGTTGAGGTGTCCTGGGCAGGGCCAGAGTGGGACTGAATGATCCTGGTGGGTCCCTTCCAACTCAGGCTATTCCATGATTCTGTGATTCCCTGAAAGCCATGGCCTTGATTCATCCAGTCAGTGGTAACATGGGGCTGGTGATGCCCGTGGTCTGTCGGACACCTGGAGCCAAGTAAGGTGCAATCTGGCCGGGAGGCTTTCCCCATCCATGGCTCCGAGGGAACCCTGGAACCCACAACAGCAGCACCAGAAGCTGATGGAATAACCTAGACCTGAATAGGGCCCTTTCAGGAGCGAGTCGGCATCTGACTGTGAGCAATTTATCAGGAGCGAGTGGTTTCTGCTTATGACAGAGGGAGTCTTAATAGTGCATTACTTCATTTATTTAGCACCTCTCCTCTAATGCTCAGGGGAAGGACAACGGGAAAGAGCATTGGGGATTGCTGGGAGTTGGTTGTTATTTTTCTTCCCTGCTAAAAGCAGACATCTCCAGCTGGTTCTTGGCTCTGAGGATAAACATTGGCTTTACAAAAAGGAGGGATGTCAAGTCATTAAAAGCTGCAGGAAAAGGAAGTCTTCTGAGATGGGAGTGGAAATGGGGCCAGAGAGCTAGAGCCAAGAAAGCAGATGTAGGAAGCGCAGGAAGATTGGAGGCAGTTACACGGGGAATGCGCAGGTAGAAGGTAATTAGTGACCAAGTGCCTGGTTAATTAACTGCCACCAGCCTCTCACGCTGGACACACTTGGTCCTGTCTCTGCTGGGCTCTGATCTTTATTGGTGGCAATTCCTTCTTACTCCTGGCTCTGGAGCAGCTCCCAGTGCAGCGACTCTTGACCAGCAGAGCCAGAGGGACCCTCATCTCTGCCCAGAAAGTGGATTAGGAGCTCTGCTCTGGGGCCACGTGCCACCGTCAGCTGCTGGCCCATGGCTGGTATCTGAGCAGGGAACTGGAGCCCAGAGCTCTCCATCCTGTGCTGCACCTGGCTGGCACCACTCGCCCTGGGCAGCTCTGAGCAGCTCCCGGGGCACCGCCCTGCTGGAGAGCTGTCAGCCCAGCTGTGAGCACAGACGTGTCTTTGCAGTTGAGGGCTGGCTCCTTGTTCCCTGTGCTGTGATCAGGAGGCTCTTTGGGAGCCCGGAGTCAGAGGAGCTGGGCAGTGCCAGCAGACCCAGCATGGGAGCACCGGGCAAGGAGGGGCTGGCTTTGCCCACAGGCAGGGACTGCATCACCTTCCAGCCCTTCCCTTCACTTTTCCTTCCAGGAGCCAGGTGATTGTTCCACGTCATTGTTCCCACGTCAGGGTCACTGTGCTCCTCTCCCTGCAGAAGGAATTACCAGGAGAGGCAGGTTGTGAACATCAGCCCTGTCAAGGTTTGGCTCTGAAATCCCCACTGTTCCTGTGATTCATCTCTCACCCAGCTGCTACTCGCAGCTTGGAAAAGATAAGTGAGGAGGGAAAAGGATGGCTTTTTAAAAGCTTGGCTTTAAAGTCCATGGGCTCAGGCCAAGATTCCTGTCCTGGCTGATGGAACAGGGTGGGAACAGCATTGCTGGTCACAGCTGGAATAGAACAGCCACCCAGGTCGGGCTGTGGCTGAGCAGTGATTCTGCTGCCTGGTCTTCCTTGGCACACACTTGTCTTTTGAGCCATTGTGTGAGAAAAACAGTATTTAGGTACCAGTTGATTGCCCAGGCACCTTGTTTGCCCCAAACTTGCCATCACAGTTTCTCTGTTGGAATCACCAAGTTCTGGTCTCTCCAGCCTCATGGGGGATGCCCAGGGGATTTTTTCTTCCCCTCCTTTCAAACCAGCCCTCTGCAAATTCCACTCCAAATCTCTCACTTTCTGCCTCCGAGGTTTTGTTTTCACCTCTCCAGCCATCACCATATGCAGCTTCTTGCCCAGCAAAAACACCCACCTCCACGCCAGAGTTTTTGCAATGTTCTCTGCAAACCACAGCAAAGTTTCTGTCTCGGCTGTTAAAATCCCACGGATGCTAATACCCCTCCAGGCAAAGGTTTTGTTAAAAGCCTTGATGATGATACTTTGCAGGTTTGGCTTGTACCTTTGTGCTTCCATCTCCCTCCACTGATCTTGCTATAACAACCCCCAGACTTGCTGCTTGTCAGGTCTTGTTTTAGCTACAACCCTCCTCCTTGCCCTGCTTTTAACGTGACATCCCAGCCCCTGGCCTGGCACTTAGCTGTTGTCTCTATCACACGCTCGTACGTATGAACCCTGGGTCTAATTAATGTAATGAAATGTGTAAAAGTACTCAATCTGCTCAGATGTGGCAATTTTATCACTTCTATACGGTGTCACAGCACAAGTGAAACTGACAGCAAAGAATAAAACAGTTACGTCTCTGACATTTTTTATTACTTTTAATATGCTGTCTTTTTTTTCATTACGGAAATTTAAATTATAATGGTATGCTTCGTTTAAAGAAAGTATCCATAGCAACAGGAACATCTAAATTATTGCAGGCTGATCACTTCTCTCCTAGAGTCACATCACATGCCTTTCAAAGACAGTCCCAGAGGTGCAGGATTTTAATAGAATTTTTTTTAACCTTTTTTGCAAATAAACAAGTGTATACACAGCACTTTCTCCATCAATACCCTACCTACAGAAAGATCTAAACTAAGTAACTGCCAGCAGACTTTGTTACCCAGAGAGAGGGGTTTCAGGCTTGCTCTTGAATCTGTACTTCCTAGGAGAATTTCTCTTCTGAGTCAGTGCCTCCTGGTTTTCTCATGTGAAACCGAAGCATTTCCGTTGCGTTTGGTTGATGTGAATTCTCTTGGATCAGGGAAAAGCAGGAAGGGATGGGGAAGATCACTGAGGCAGCAGCATCAGGAACCTGCTTGTTCGTTTCCAAGCTGGCCTCAGTCTTACCTGTATTTTATCCTTTCCAAATTCCTAGTTGACAAGATGAGAGGGAAGGGCTTCAAACTAAAAGAAAGTAGATTTATATTAAATATTAGAAATAAATTCCTTATTGTGGGGTGGGAGGCCCCGGCATAGGGTGCCCAGAGAAGCTGTGGCTCCCCCATCCCTGGAATTGTCCAAGGCCAGCTTGGACGGGGCTTGGAGCAACCTGGGCTAGTGGAAGGGGTCCCTGCCCATGGCAGGAGGTGGGACTGGGTGATCTTTAACATCCCTTCCAACCCAGACCTGTTTGACACAACTACAGCAGCTGCTCGACATTTCAAAGGCAATGGGTGGGAAAACACACAGATATTTTGCCCCACCATCCCCATATCTGAGCCTCCTCCATGACTTTTGGGCTGAGGCAGCTATAACTTTTCACTCTTGAAAAATTCCTTCACTTTAATCATGGAAAAAGCCTGAGCGATGCACTCACAGAGCTGTCAAATGTGAGAAACAAACATGCTGGAAGAAATAGAAAGGCTTTTCTTTTTTTTTTATTCCAGTCTCAATTATAGGAATCAAATGCGTCATCTGGATCAATAGTATGTTGAAATTGTTCAGCCAGAAAGATTTTATATATAAAAAAGCTGCAGCTGAGAGCCTTCCTTTGAGCTTATGTATTATTATAACTGGAGTTATGGTAGTGAACCATGTTTACAGGCTCCCTTGGAAAGCTCAGGTTAAGAACAAAGGTTTATTCAATGTATCTGTATGTAGTAATGGGATCTTAAAGCCAGCCTGTGTGTTGTGTGTAGTGGGATCTTTTTGTGGTCAGGAATAGCAGAGATTTGCTATTAATGTCCTTTGATTCCCACTGCCATGTGGTACATTCCTGGGTCATCATTCCCTGCATTTTCCCCCAGAGGTGGCTGTCATTCAAGCAGATCTATTTGCACATTACAGTGAAATGATGCACCCTTTGAAAATATAAAATATTACTAATCACTTAACCTTAGTAGAATAAGAACTGAAGTGCAGACGAATGGCTGTGCTTCACCCAGCCCAAAGGAAAATGTAAAAAAAACAGGAAAATGTGTCAGAGTTCTTTGGCTGCTTTGGTTTGTAAGGAAGGGTCAGGGAAGGTCTGTGTCCCTGGAAAAAGAGGGGCTCCCAAGGAGAGTGACAGCAGGGTTTGGTTACGGTGTCATCAGAGAGACACCAGCAGAGGCAGTGACAGAGACCAGGTGTATGGTCTGTTGGGGACTTTCAGATCGACTTGGGTTCATATGTGAGTTTAAAAAAGTCCAAGCGAGAGAAGGTGGGTGGTTAGAGAGGGCTGAGAATGATGCAAAAAATCTGTTGGACCAGCAGATCCGGCTCACATTTGAAAATCACCCTCTTCACGGCGCCTGTGAAATCACCTTTTAATAAAGAGGCTATAAAAGGAACCTGTAATTTTGTGGTTGGTGCATGAGCCAGAAGATGAGTGACCTGACTTTCACAGAGCTTTATTACAGCCATGGTCCAACTGGAGTCAGGAATATTTACTGTTTGTGAGCACACAGATGATACAGAGATCCACAGCAGGTCAGGCAGGAAGGTTTTCCCAGCCACAGGTTGAGCTCTTTGACTCACAGCTTCCCTGGATCCACCTTCTCACCTCTCAGGGTAATTAAATCCCAGAAGCCACTGCCCGAGGTTCTAGGGAGGATTTGTCACCCAGTGGTAAGTCTGAGCAGGGGAATGGGGCTGTGCTGCTCTGCTTGGGGTTTGTTTCTTAAGTTGAGCCAGATTTGATCTTCAGCATTTATGTTTGAGGCCTTGATGAATCCGTGAGTGTTTTGGGGCTGGGCAGTTGCTCAGAACTCATCAGTGATGTGATTGTGTCTGAAAAGAGTCAGTGCTGGTCAGGCAGGATGTTTACCTTTAGGGATGATGAGAGAGTGGACTTTATTTTTTCACATTGGCTAAAACACTGTGATCCAGCAGACGGCTGGTGTTGTATATCAAGATTAAATTCTGGGGAAAGTCTGTCAGAATCTGGGTCACTTGCTCCTTTGTGGTGTCTCATTTATACATCGAGCTGACCTGACTCACGTCTGCGGAATGTGATGGGAGAACTGGGAAAGCTTCTGGTGAAGTTATTTAAGGGCTTCAGACAGGTATGAACACACAAGTAATTTCACAACTTTGACAGGAGAAACTCGGCTGCCACGCTGGCTGTACCTCATCGCTGCTTCCTCCTGCTCTCGATGCTTTGTGCCTTTCCAGTCCTGCTTTTTATGTCCCCAAAATGAGAGTGTGGTCTCCTGAGGCCCGGATGAGGCAGAACCAGCACAGGCTGGTGTGGATCTTCCCAGTTCCCTTGTCTCATTAACCGCGTTGCATAAGGAGGTGCAATAGTGCTGAGCTCAAAATGACATCTCTCTGCTTCCTACCTGACACAGCAGCAGAGAGAGAACTGCAAACAAGTTTAAAAGTATTGCTTCCTCAGAGCAAATTCTGGGAGATGAGAGGTTTGGGTTTCGGCTGGCTGAGCGAAAGCCCCCGCGGGAGCTCTGGCTGCTGCTGCCTGTGACTGCCACAGCCGTGTCATTGCAGCTCCAGAATGGCCCAGGGCACCCACCCGTGTGCTTTGCAACAAGCTGTGATTTATGGGATGCCTGTGCAGTGGCTGGTCCCTTTGTGATAATGAAGGGAAGGCTGTGACGTGACTGCTCTGGGAGCAGGAAACAGACTCATCACCCGGGGGTCCTTTGTGTGTCCCCATGTCACCTCTGTACCTCCCCTGACAACACGATCCCACTTTCCAGCCCTTCTCTGGGCCATGATCAGTAGGTTGGGTCTGAGCTGGGAAAAGGAAAGATGAAATATAGTTGGATCTATGGGTCCACTGAGGAGATTTGTCATTCCGTGGGATCTCTTCCATAACAGATCGGGAATGACAAGGTGGGAAGTCTGGGCTGGGACCAACTGGAGACACCAATAAGTAAAAGCATTTTCCTGTTTCATAGGACTTCAGCACCATAAAATTGTCTCGTTTTATACTGACCCAGGAAAAACTGAAAGGCCTCTGAGGACATTTCTGAAATTAGCAGCAACCTGGAGGATCAAACCCTCCTCTCTCCCCCCAGCAGGGTCCTTCCCATGGCAGGGGCTGTGCTGGCACACTGCCACCAGCAAAACCCCAGAATGGGGATACTGGATGATACTGGAAAAGGGAGCTCCTCTGTCAGGAGAGTGCAGTGGCCTCTTCAGCGCCAGGATGATGAGGCACCTACAGGCCGTGTCTGTGCCAGAGGACATGTTTCACTTGCAGATGCCCTGAGGAAGGTGGGACATCTCTGCTCACCGGGCTCAGACTGGCAGAATGTCAACAATTTGGTGCAGACCTCCCCAGGCTCTGGCCAAATATAGTGCAGACAGTGATTCATCTGGGCAAGGTTTGGAGTGACCTGTTTCTCAGGTCAGGATGGATGAACTTCACCCTGAAGGCGACTTAAAAGATATTTTGGGCTGCACTGAGCCCTTTCCATATTTCAGTGCTTGCCAGGGAGCTCACTCCAGTGTCCAGCAGAACCAGCTGAAAGGATTTGGCCTTGCAGGGGGATATTGGCACTCAGGAAAAGTTTATTTTTTAGAAAGAGGAACAATCCTGCCTTTCAGGGGAAAAAAATAACCTGCAAATAGGACTGTGACACCAGCATGTCTGCAAAGGGCAGAATCGTCTTTTATGGCTTTAGCTGATGATTTCCTGTGATCATTTAAAATCTTAGCTCCTATTTCTGGCCTGGATCCCGATTATCTGACAGAGGAAATCCCACCCTGGCAACGCTGAACTCCACAGGGTCTCTGCTTTCCTGGTTTGGTTAATGGCTGGATAGGGAAAAGGATAATTCTGTAATTTGGCAAATTGCTTCAACAACTTTTACTCCTCTCTGCAGGGAATTGAAATACATTTAGTTGCTGGAACATCTGCCCCATTAACCTGACCTTCTCTTTTTCCCTACGCGCTATTGACCTCCTTGAAAGAGGTTTAAATTCTGCTTACCTTGAAAGTCCCAGGGGAGGGACTTCACCTGGCAGGCACCAGGATCTGTGCAAAACACCACAGCATTTATCCCAATCAATAAACTGGCAGCTTCGGATCACTCCAGAAAGAGGTTGGTGACATCCGAGTGTGCCAATAAAGTACTCTGGAACCTGTGTATCAATCTTAAAATAACTGCCCAAAGGGTGTCTCCTGATCTGCTTCACCCTCCAGCCTGAGCTACTCTACAGCTGATGGATGATTTTAGCCAAACCTTAGTGGTCACCTGAGGACGGCCAATATATAGAGCTATAAGCTGGAATTTTCATTGCAGCACACAGTTGAAATGACTTTTAGCTCTTTGGAAATGTTTCCTTTTCCCTATAATGGAAATATTTATGTTATCCCATTCAAATGCTCTAAGGTGTCCTTACTTCTCTTGGCCTGGCTCATAAAGGCCTGGTTCAAAGGCATTAACGTTTAAGGGAAATGAGCCTGGCACCAGGGGATGGGTGAGAATACTTTTTGTTCTGAGATGGTTCTGTTTTCTTGCTTTGTAGTGGCACAGGCTTCTCACTGACCACGTGCAGGGGAGTGACTCTGCAGCCCACTCAGGGTCTCTGTTTAGGAAAATAATCAAGAGGGGTTGAAGGTTTGATCCAGTGAGTTTATCAAAGACTTCCTAAAAGGTGTCAGAGACAATCAGTTAAAGTCAGCAGTGTTGGACAGTGACTTATCCCGTCTATGGACTAATGGCCAGAGGACCTCTGTGGCTCATAGAGTTATCACTTGCCATCAAGTCTAATAACTCTGATTAATAATCTGACTCCAAAGTTTCTAATACTGTTATCTCTTGCTGAAAAAATCCCCAAACTGCTTGTCCTGTAACACCTGTTTTGATAAATTTATTTGCAACATCTGTAAACTTGTAGGTCTTTGTATTTGACTTGTCCCCTAAAGACAAATGTCCTCTGTGTATCTTTCCATATGGTTTATTTGAAGTTGGTTTTTATTCCAGTATTTTTAATAGATTGCTACACAGCAGTGTATTAACCCCAAGGGTCTGCTAACCACAAGCTGGAAATATGTCCTAAATTATTGTAGCACTTATCTATTAGTCCAGAAGAATTCACACACTAATCCTCATCTAAAACTCTCCCCATTGGGCAGGATCCTCTTCAGACTCAGCACCAGAGCTGGAAACAGTCACAACTGTTGAAATCACTGACCCTGTGGCACAATTATTAACTGAAGGGATACTTGGGGCAGTGGGGCTGATATAAACCATGAGAGCTCAGAGGCAGGTAATGAAAATGTATGCCTGTGTTTCATCTTTGGCCAAAACAGAGAGCAGAACCAAAAGAACATGTGGGGTTTCTAGTCTGTGGACAATGAATATGATGAACAGAAAGGCTTTTCTTCCCATGTTCCCACATGGTGATTAATCTTCCCAGCATTTGAAGGTATTGGTTCTTATTTTCTGGCTTGCCTTGAAATTCAGCTTTAAAGAGCAGCAACAGCAGGATGTATTTATATGATGAAAGCAGATTTTTTGTGAAATATCCATTTGTGTCAACATTCTCAGAGCAAACCCAGCCCACCCCTGTGAGAAGAGCAGAGATTATCAGCCTGAGGGAAAGCAGGAATAGCTGCTGGCACGTCAGGATGCCTCTGGATTCGGGGCAGATGATGGACTGCACAGATGGTTGTCAAATAAATCAAAATTCACCCTTTGGGAGGTTATTTTCCTTAAAAACTAAAGCAGTCTTTAATGACTACCGTGAAGCCTGGAAGTTTCTGAACACATTGGTCTGGTTGGCTCTTTCTGCAGCTGGAAAATTCCTGTATTTTCTCAGGTAGGGTCTCCTGACACATTTTTAGCTGTGCTCAGTCACCACTGGTGTCAAATGAGACTGTTGTCTCCTGGGTTCTTCCCAAACACTTCGGATGTCTGTGAGGAAATGCTGGATAGCCCGATTTTACCTGAAAAAGAGGCAAGATCTCTCTATTCCAAACAACTCCAGATGAAAACCTGCTATAGACAGTGTGTAATTCAACCCCAGGAGGCCACTGGGACCATCACATCTTACACAAACTGTTTCTTGGATTGACTCCAGTTGCTTTTTTGACCCAAACCAAATATTTAAGTTTGGTTTAAGATTATTGGGGTTTCCTAATGCTTCTGTTTGTGGAGAACTAGGCTTGTTTCACTTTCACTGAGTTTATCACTGATTCGCCTGCAGTTCTGCTTTGTCTGAACTGTATTTTCTGACAAGTCAAGTCTTTGGCTGAAAATTATTCTTAGATGTTTTCCACTGGGGATCTTATTTCTGAAGCCATCTAAAATAGGCTGTTGCTCCACATTCACAAGAGCAAATTCATTGAATTCTCGTGGCCCTTACCTTACTTAGGTAGAGGAAAATGGAACACAGACCTTCTGATGAGGCTGATTTTAGCGAAAAAAAAAATGATGCGGGCTGCTACATTAGTCACCTGGTATAACAGGAAAGTAATAAACTAGAACTAGGAGGAGAAAGGCTGCTCCAAGGAGCCAAACCTTAAACATGTCTTTCTACACCTTTTTCCTTTTCTTTCCTTCCTTCATCACCCACTTTATATGTTACTTTTCTCACGCCATGTATAGGTTGTGGATGGAGGAGACTTACTCTGTCGGCTGAACTCTTGGGCTCTCTATCCACTCTGTGCAGGTGATATTGCCATCACCTGTTGGATTATTACTACAATTTAGCCTTTCAGTGTTTTGATAGAATAATTCCTACCAAAACAATCCCAGTAATCCATCACCACATGGTTTAATCTAAGCAATCATACTCCCCACTCCCTGATCCTTAAGTAAGGCGCATACTCTCCCAGGTTGAACACCACTGCAATCCACGTTCATGGAGCAGATAACGAGGTTCCTAATTATCCAGGCTTCTCCTCAGCCTCATGTCCTCTGCTTGTATATCTAAAACCTTAAAATAATCCATATCAGACAGATTTCTTCTTCTCTGAGTCATTACAGACCATCAGGGATTGTTTTGCTCATTCTGCCTGCTTGGAGAAGTTCAGGACTGCTGTTTGCATAACTTATCAGCTGGTTTAAATGTATGGATTTCCCCTTACCTGATCACAACTGCGGCAGGCCTGACACATCTGAGCCTTAAATAACATCAGACCTTGCTGTTAGCAGGTGAGGACCAGCAGCCTTGGGGCTGCATGGAGGGGGAGATGCCTTGGAAGCTTTGTGCTCCCCAAAATGTTCCCCACTGGGCCTGGAGTGAGTAAGAGCCCAGGGTGGGAACAGCCAGCATCCATCCCACACAGAGGGAGCCCTCCATTCCCAGTGGGGGACTCCTCAGCTCGTGAGATCAGGCTGCACAAAGCTGAGCCACAAATTGGGCTCCGTGCCATGGTGAGGTGTCAGAAATCTGCCAAAGATGGTACCTTGTTGTGTAAACTGCTGCGCTTGTTCNTCCTTTTTAAAGCTGGCAGTTCCAGCAGGTTTTGTTGTCACTATCTCGACTTTGTAGTAGCTATCAACAGAGTTTATGTGTCTGGTTTACACACAGAGGCTGTGCTGTTTTGAGGATGCATTTAGATGTACTATGCCTTTCTGTTACAATGGAATGAGGTTGGGTTATTGGGTTGATTTCCCTTCCCTTTTCATTCCTTCCCACCTTCTCCATCCTCCCTGCCTGCCTTCCTCTGCCTTCTCCTTTCCCTCCCTCTCCTTCTTTTCTTCCCCTTCTTTCTTGCCCCTTCCTTTATTCTTTTGCAGAACCACATTAACTCTGACCCTGCTGCCATTACCACAGAGCCTCTGCTTCTGCTCTATCCTTTTATCGCTGTGATGCCTAAAAATCACCAGCTGGAGTGGTTCTGAGGTCCAGAGAGGGCTTTCTGGGCAATAACTGGAGTGCTATTCCAGCACCAGGAGACATCCTGGCCTCTCCTGCAGCCACAACGGGAGCATTTTCTGCAGTGAGAGGGAAATAAATATCAAGACTCTTTAAAAGATAGTCTGGAGGCTTGAGTGCAATTATCAGGCCAAACTCCTTTGCCTGAGTGTTATCTATCACTCTGTAGTTTTCTTCCTCACAGAAAGGTGGATATTAAATTCTATTTTTCTTATGGCCATAAAAGAAAAAAAGTAATTTTCTCTAAATTATTTCTTCCAGACCTGCTAAAAACAAAAATCATAATGCAGCAGGACCCCCATCTTCCCAGTAATTACACTCTGCCTCCTAACTCCTTCAACACCAATTTCTCAGTTATTTGCCTTCTGTCTGGAACCACAGTCACAGGCAGAGCTGGGCTCTGTCTTATTATTACACGGACAAAATTGTTTTTAAAATGTAATTAAACATTTACCTTGAAGACAATGCTTTGTCTTCTTTAAGAAGCATAATATCTTAATTTAACCTAATCTAGAAAACCTTTCATTTCTAAGCCTTTACCTCCAAGACAATGTTATGCTAAACACAAAGCAAAACAAAAAGATTTCCTAATTTAACCTAATTAAAAGATAAGCCTCCAACTTTTCCATCACTGCTGTCTGAAATGAGGAGGGTGGCGTAGTCCTTCGGTTTGCTCAGAATTGTCCATTTTATTATCCTTCTGGTTTGTTCTCTGCTGTCAATTTTTATTATCCTCCTTGATGCCCCTAAATCCTCTTAGGAAGTGGAGCTATCTAACCTTTCCCATCCTGGGGCCATCTCTAAGAGGATCAAGGGACCACCACCAGAATAGTGGAGGCCTTTGGTTTGGTGGGATTTTGTTAGTTTGCTTTGGTTGTTTTTTGTGTTTAGTTTTTGTAAGGCTGAGACAAAATGCAGCCTGCTATGTGAGGTATCCCTAGGGAAAGAGGAGATTTAAGGAAGGTAAAGGACTATTTCCATTCAATCTGAGGTTGAGGCAGGTGTTAGGTGTGGGGAGAAGGGCTGATGGAAGCCCACGGGGCAATGCTCTCTAGATGTGCTCTTTCCTGGGGGGATGCGTGAGGCAGGGCAGCAGTAAAAGCCCTGCCAAACTGCATCCATGCTCAAAATAATGGAACTGGCAGCTGGCTCTCAGGGTTCTCCCCTTCTCCTGAGCCGCCTGCAAAGCCAGGCAAAGAAGCAAGACCAAATCATGCTTTACAAGCTTCTCCCCTGGGCTCCAAGGAGCCTGTGGAGCATCTGCCGTGCTCCATGAGCTCCTGTGTGACTGGCCAAGATGAAGCAGCTGAGTCTGCTGCTCTTGTCCCTCTTGGAGCAGCTACAGGGCAGGGAAGGGAGGGCAGCTGTGCCAGTGTCCCTCCAGCAGCTGCTTGGGAGGAATCCAAACACAGGGGGTGAACGATGGTGCCCACACCTCCCTTGTGCTCAACTGGTCCTGCCTGCAAACCACAGGGCATAGTTGAAAGGGTGATTTCAAAACCAAATCATCCAGATGCAGATTTCCCTCTGAGTGGTGGCTGTGTTCAAGGTCCAGTAGGCAGTCACTAGAGCAAAAAGCACAAGGCCTTTTAGGTTTATTTTGACTAGATGGAAACCTGTAGAGGCTGTGGAGGTGTGAGGAAGGTGAAGATGATCCTTGGGCATGGCTGGGCCAAGAGCAGCTCGAGAATCCTGCTCCTGGAGTGGCTCTTCTACCTGCTTGATGTCCCATAGGAAAATGCCAATATAGTTACATTTGTGACACCTGCCTGAGCCATTCGAGGCCTGGCGCCCTGCACTTGGCTCAGGTGTTGGTTGTCTGTGCAGGAGGCATACACTGCGCAGGCAGACGCAAACAGCAGATGATGTCGTTCCTTCCAGCTCCTTTCCAGCCTACAAAATGTTCTCTTTTAGCTCTTCCAGGTTTAGTCACAGCAATGCTCTGGTGGCTGCATTTACCCTTTCCTGGGAGTCTCATTCTGCCCACAGCATCCAAACCCCACCTCTGGTGCCCCTTCCACCCCTTCCTGAGAAGTGGCAGGTGCTGCCGGGTTTGGTAGTGCCCTTTTTTCTGTTTCATTGCTGATTCTCAGGTTTGGGAGGGAGTTTGTGACATTTATGTGCAGAAACTTTGTATTACCTCACACTCTCAAATTTACTTGGTGTGGTATGTTGAAGGTTAAGGTGAGCATTTAAACACTGGGATTCAGATGTGTTTCATGGCATTTGACTATGGGCTCATAAAAAGCAGAAAGGTGGTTCCCAACATATCTGGAGCCCCTCCTCATGCCAGGCACTGAGGCGATGCCCCCAGGCCGCGTCACCCTCAGGGTACAAAGCCCGTCCTGTGGGCTCTAGTACACACCTGGGACGGGCTGTAGAGGCTCCACAGGCAAAGCCACCCCTCGGAGCCCTCAGGATGTGTGAGGAGCGGGAACAGGGACAACGGCTCCAACACCACCAAACCCTCGACGCGTCTGAGGCAGCCCCCGCGCCCCGAGCGCCTTTTAAAGTAGCGGCGTCCCCCCTTCGCCAATCACAGCGGGGACGAGGCGTTCCTCGCTGCCAATGGGAGGTCGCCGCCGGAAGAAAGGGGCGGGGCGAGTTGGAGCTGGGCAACTGTGGTAAACAAGGGGGTGGGGCCCGCGGCTTTTCTGACATTCGGAACAGCCAGTGGGCAGTGCCAGAGGAGGAAGGCAGCCAATAGCGAGCGAGGGCGGGCAGAGCGCCGCGTGCTGGTTGGCTGGCGGGCCGGGCGCTGTGGCTGTCGCAGTGAGCGGCGGGCGGTGCTGCCGGGCCGGGCAGCGGCGGCGGCGCCGCCGGTCCCCTCGGCAGGCGGGGAGGAGCGGAGAAGCAGAGGCATTTAAGTAGCTTAGTGCAGTTAGGCGCGTCCCTCCTGGACACTTGGCTGGGCAGGGAGAGGAGCTGTCCCTGGGAGAGCCCAGCCTCTTCTCTCTCCTCATTGAGCGGGCACCCGTGAGCGCTGGCAGCAGCGAGGGGCTCTCGCTTTTGGGATGAGCGGGCAGGACTGAGAAGATTTTGCTCACTGTAGGAGCCAGAGAGGCATGGATTTGTCAGAGGGGTGAGTAAACAGGGCTGGCTGTAGGAAAACGTCCGCCGAGGGGAGCTGACGGCGCGTCTGGGGGGCAGCGCTGCTCTTGCCCGCAGAAGGGGTGATTTGGGGCTTGTAGGTAGGGTTTTAAGCTGTTCTACTTGGGTTTATGGTATAAAAGTTGAGCTCTGTGTCTTCTGTAAGGAGGGAATTGGTGTAGGGGTGTGGATAACTCTTAATAGCCAGGCAGAGATTTGGGAGAAAGAGGGAATTTGCTGGGATCTATTTGGCAAAACCAAACCTCGTAGATTTTTTTTTTTTGCTTCAAGAGCTCATCCCGAGCTGAGCTTTCCTGCATGGCTGGTTTGCAGCCCCATCGCCCCCAGCCCTGCGCGGGTGAAGGCAGCTCCTGCCAGCTTTGGGAGGAGTGGTCCTAGTCCGTCTGTGCTGTGTCCCAGGGCATCCTGCCTGTTCCAGGCTATCCTGCCCCTCCCGGGATCTCCCAGGGCATCCTGCCCCTGCCGGGCTTCTGGCTCCTCGTCGGGGCGCGGATCCCCCTCTCGTCCCCCGGGCTGCCCCTCCAGCCCAGCAGCCCAGAGCTGGAAGGGAGATGCCGCAGAGCAGGAGCTGCTCGCAGACCGGAGAGTTGATGGCAAGTCCACGGAGAGGGAAAGAGAACTAGTGCAGCTGGAGGGTGGGGGACCGGCAGGGCACAAAGGCTCGTATCGCGGGCTTCCTTCGTGGTGGTGAATGACCGCGCTCTTGTCTCCCCCCACCCCGCAGAAATGCTGCAGCATGAACCCACCGCCTAGAGAGACGGGCTCGCACCTCCTCGGCGCCACTGCCTGAGCCAGACCCGTCGCAGCCGTCTGTCCGTCCGTCCTGCGGGGAGCCCGCTCGGGGAGCGGCCCGGCCCGGCCCCGCTCCGGCGGGATGCGCTCGCCGCTGCCCTGATGCCGGCGGTGGGGACGCTGAGCCGCCGCTCCGCCCGGCGCGGAGCCTCCCCCGTGCGGGCCGCGGTGACGGCGGGCGGGCCCCGCTGAGCCTTCGGCCGCAGGAGCCCGCGGCG